>PQWD01010743.1:0-67124 GCA_019425675.1 Leucinodes orbonalis
AGAAATTACCGTTTTTTCCAAAATGTCATCCTGTGCAATTGTAACATGCCATCATCGCAATGAATCAGTAAATTTTCCAAGAAATATAATAACTTTTCACAGGTAAGAACCGAAAAGAAATTGCGACACTGGACTGCCTATAAACTTGGCGGCTTGTCCAGTCTAATGTATATTCTGATGTCTGTGAATATAACATTCAGCAAATACCTACTGTATTTTTATGAATTCGTGATATTTTAATTCTGGAAGTAGATAATATCTGCTGGTAGTTAAAAGTGTTACACCTGCTTAGCTACTACTCTTATATTACGTACTTCCATTGCTGAACAAGCGTTCCCCATTAAGATTTTTCTTTTGGAGTTGTGTTTTCATAAATTAATATTTTTTAAAATTGATGAGTTTTTATCGGGAAACGTAAAGCTACTAAGTTTTATTGGGCTCTTCTTAATTAAAAAAAAGGATTTTCATTTTTAATAACTTTTTTCTTAATATAATTTGTAATTGATGCTCATCATCATCAATAATCACCTAATTTTCAAATTCTTCCGTTTTCAAATGCTTAAAATAACAACAGCATAAAGAACCAACGTGATTGTTTCAAGTTTTCACAGTGCGCGCTGTTATAAAAACTGAATACACAAGCCGGTTGCAGTTTCGAAATGCACCTATTCATGTTACAGTTTAATGACACGATAAAACCAGATATGGACGCTGTATCAATATAATCTTTACGTCGCAGCGGAAAATATTATTTCTGATCAACATGAGTGGAACGAATGCCAGCGAAGATCGAATATAAGTAATAAATTATTTATGTTGTGCAAGTCCTTGTGCAAGAAGTTTCACGTGGACTTTAAAAAAAACAGTATTTTTTATTAAGTTTCATACCATCCTGCCCGCTTTCCTTTCCTGTCATAGTAGGATTGTTTCTTTTTACGTGATAACGGAAACGAGCAGACGGCTCATCTGATGGTAAATGACGCCGTCGCCCATGTACACTTGCAATACCACAGGACAAAGAAATGCGTTGCCGGCCTTTTAAGTGGGAATACGGTCTATTTTGAAAGTCACCCGGTCGACTGTTTTTATTTACGAGTAGTTTATTTGGAGATATAAGTTCGACATTGATATCTGTTCTTTTGCCTTCGCCTTTTCATTTTTACAAGTTTTTATTTTTGTTGTATGAAATAAGTGGAACAATCAGTTCGCTTACCTGATAGTAAGTGACAGGCGTGCACATGATAGATGCAGTATTGATCCAAATGATTTGAAGGAAACTAAAAGCTGACGTAAGTAATTATTTTCAGTTAGCACTGCAATGCGCTTGCAAAACAAAATCACAGAAGTAAGGTCTCAGAGGTAAGGGTGCACTTTACCTAATGGGTATTCTAATAAGCTTACTGCATTATTCATATCGAAAACAAATAAAGAATAAAAAAATAAATTTTGATGCAGTTAACAAAATATGCTCACCCAAGGGTCCCTCCGTAAAACCAGCGCTTCGACGGATACTATGCCGTCTAAGCTTATGCTGAGGTGGGACCTATTTGACAAACAACACTAGCTCGTAAGTTGCTAAGATTTTATATACCTGTTTTTTTTTTCTCTTTGTGTTAAATTATTGCTGTATCGTTCTTGTTTTCTTCTTAATTTTATATAAAAATTGCCTTTTTTTAATGTGTTAATTATTATGTTTACCTTTTTGTTGTTTGTTAATTTTGTATGTGTTGTTTATGCCAATAAACGTTTTTCTTTCTTTCTTATATGCGAGTACACAATACATAGAACTGGTAGAGTCAAAAGCATAAAATAATAATTATCCTAATGCTATATCCTATCCTATCGCCAGCTTTCCTCATCCAGCCTCCACCTGCGACCTTTCACGAGTCATCGGGCCAGAAAGCTAGGATGTCCAAGACGCGGTCACTACTCCAGAACTCGTCTGCTCCAACGGCCATCGGTTCTGCGACATAAGTCACTAATATCTCTCTTGATATAATCATTGCGCGCGGTGGGCTGAGAGCCGTCTTGCAGTGTTGCCACCTTAGCCCTTTTGTAACTAGATCTAGCACTTTTTAGTATAGATGAACTCCTTTTTTAACGATTTAGCCCGAAAAGAGCAATCTAGCTCTTTTTCACTGCCTTGAAAATGTTAGCACATGCTAACAAGTACTTTTTTGCTATTTCATCGGTCATAATGACCTTTTTTTTAGACGAGCTAAAAAAAACGGCTTCACGACATGATTATTTTAGCATTTTTAGGACATAAAATCTTTAAACGCTCAAGTTAGCCCTTTATAGCCCGTTTTGACGTCCCAAAAAGCTCTTTTTCTAAAACTCAGGTGGCAACACGGCCATCTTGGGCTGAGAGCCATCTTGGGCTGAAAGCCATCTTGGGCTGAGAGCCATCTGCGCACGCCAATTGTCCGGTGAAGCGGTGAAGGCCACCTGCGACCAAAAGTGATAAGTCATTTTGTAAGACTAATATTTAATGTAAAATTAAATGTTATTTAAAAATAAAAGATACATTTCATAATACCTATGTATATAATACCTTCAATAGTGTGAATACAGATAAATACTACACGAATTGGTTTTAAACTGTTAAATTATACTATTATACTGAATTATAAAATTGTACTGAATTTATACTTAAATTATACTGAATTTATTTGAAACGTCTTTTGAGAATCTACCTCCGGTCTAGAAAGGTTTTTCTTACTTTGTGATATTATTAAAACATCATTCTAGCCTAAGAAATAGATTAATACCTCTGAAAGATAACCAGTAAAGGTCTAGAACAAGGTAATTCAATAGTTTCAGTGCTAAAATGAGTTACTAAGTTTTAGCTTGATAATATATAGGTTTATAAGTACCCACCTGCAATGGTATTCTATATATATAAAGGTAGATACGCCATCCGTGCCTCAAAAATGATACGCCAAAGAGAATACAGTTTGTAGTATTTTGTTTAAGTAAATGTATGCTCATTCGAAATATGTGTATGTGTGCTGTCGCTGCATTCGGAACACTTTTTTCAGTTATTTTGTGAGCATATCACGAATCAATACTTTTTACATCATTGCACACCTATAAGTACTTATGTATAACTAAACAAGTAGGAATATGAAATTTATTTAACAGAGTTCCACTAGGTATAAGTTGTATTAAGTAAATATTAACAACAAAGGTATTCGAAGTTGTGCATATTGGAAACGTTATTTGATTTGTATGAAAACTTAGCTAAATTAGAGTTTTGAATATACCTAAACAAAAAGTTATGTCCAATACCTTAACAAAAAGTTAACTGAGTTGCAAGTTGGTCTCATTGCAAAATTGCAAGTAAATCTGGGGCTTATCGCGATCTCTTATAACAGTGTTACTAAAATGATACTTCACCATTCTTGTACTGGAAAATGCAAATTAATATTATAGTAATACTGTTTTAAAAGCTGGCGGTTAACCCCCTGTTGTCTGCTAGATATAGGTAACTATATCTAGCAGACTGCATCTGCACTGCATCTGCATCGGTCAACGAGTTAATAAAAAAAAAGTTTTAATATTTTTCGCAGATTCGGTCCGATTGACCAACAATATTGTGATTTAAAAGAGAGAAAAACGTTCTCTAGGTATTATTTCCTCAAATGACATTGTATCCCAATTTTAAATTGGTTATTAAGATAATAAGAGAAAGAACCCTTGATACAACGATTCAAAATGACAGATCACCGACAACTAATTTTTTGTTTCATAATACTTAACTACCTATCAATGAACAACTGCCTATGAATCCAAAAAGTTTGATTTGGTACTTCCAAAAATATTACTGGCTAATGGCATATTTTAGGTTCAATATATTGTCAAAGGGTCTCGCAAACGCATTACGCCAAGGTTAGACCTCGCTACGCCACTAATGAGAAATACCAAAAACCAACAAAATATTTAAAAAAATTAAATGTAAAACATTAAGAAGGTAACTAAGTAAATGTGTGTTAAAATGTATTGAATAAAACGATTCTCAGGATAAAGCATCTAAAAGCATACAGAATCCTTACGTCAAATATAAAAAAATATATGTTCAATCTACATTGGCATAAAAGTTTGTATCTAAACATATTATAATGCATGAAACAGAATGTTAATTCCCACCGCGCGCGCATATAATAAAAGTAAATAATGAAAGCCTCAGTACTCATCCAATGACAACTGACAACGGAGGGACCATCCCTCCCATACATTATCAGAACAGTGTCAACCCTGAAGTACCACAATAAGACACATAACCGCTTGCCGCCAATAAGAGGATGCCCCGGCTATCTTGTCAGGCGGGGGCGGCGTCCACCAATGGCAGAGCGCGCCGAGCGCATCACACTGTCCTTATCCTCTATACCTACTGCGCATCAAAGTAAACAAAGCAAAATTTCAAAATTTAAATTGAAGTTTAGAACACAATGTAAAATGTTTAAACAGGTGTTCGCGTAGTTTGCAAAAAGTTTAACGTACTTTTTGTCGCCGCGTTTTGTTTTTCTTTTCGCGACTGTTGCACGTTACAGATCGAATTTGGAACTTTCAGCTGCCCCGGTTCCAAACAAGAATAAGTACATTTAAAAAGTAAGTTCCAGCTGTCAATGCTGGAAGTTTCGATCGGATAGCTCACCTTGTTGTAGGCGCCTCGCGACCGCCTTGGACCGCATCGCCACGGTGTCGTGTAAACAAGACAGCGTCAATAATTCACGGCGATCGATGATGAGTGGTATGCCGCGGGAGGCGCGGCGTTTCTTGCGAGCGGCCGGCGGGACACTGGCTCACGTGGAGGGAAAGCGGTTTTCGCGCGGGAAACGCGTAGTGACCGCGCTGTCTCGGCCGCGGCCGCGACTGTCAGTGCCGCGAGGATGTGGGCCGCACACCTTTTTCAGGTTGTAAACGGTGCGGCCAGTTCGTAACCGGGAAATGAAGATCCTCATTGAATTTGGAATGTTTTTTTAAGTTGGTAATGATACTTAAAGGGAGGTTCTCAATATGAATTTTTATTTTTTATGTTGGCCATGTAGCTGTAAATTTTTAAAAAAATAGGTGTTCAATGAAAACCTCTGGACTTTCCTGTTAGAGCTTTTATGGGACAATAACCTAGTTATTCATTAGAAGACTGATTTTGGAACAAAAGCTACAGCAGTTTTTCTTCTTCTCATGTCTTGTTATCACTTGTTATGAATTGCTTGTTATGGTTTTGTAGGTTTGCCAATGTTAAGTAAGTTTTTATTTTTTGACAATTGGTGTCAGATGAATTTTACAGTACTACCTAAATTACGAAAATTGGTTTTGTTATTTTATTATAAAGTCTACCTACTAGGTCACTACTACTTAAAGTATCTAGTAATACGGGTAAGATGTTAAAAATAAATGTTATAATAACAACTTATCGTTTTTATAGATTAGGTAGAATGTCTCAAAGTAGTTCGCGGTCACTTAATCTACACATTTTGCCACTTCATATACATTCCTTGTCACTTACTTACTCTACATTTCTTCTTGCTTATTCTTTATTTCTTGTGATATGCGCTCTACATATTTTGTCATTCACTCTAAACTTTTTGTCACTTACCCTGCATTTATAATCACTTACTCTTCATTTCTTGTTACTTACCTACACTACATTTCGTATTACTTACTCTACGGGTTATAGTAGTGTTGCGGTTATCTGTCATCTCAGTTTAATTGATGATGAGTAATTATTAAATGTAAAACACCACAATACCTTGAAACATATATTTCATCCAAAACATGTTTGTACTGCACAGGAAACAAACCCGGAACCTGATACACACATACATATATGCAAATAAACAGTGGACTTTGTGCGTCCAGACCACCCGGAAAATAGCCAACATATTCAATGATTCCCACTTATTCGTCCATTTACTTCTACAGATTTATAACGATAAACGATCTGCTATCATTAACAGCACTCAATTTGACAAATATGTAAATTATTTACTGTTTTTGCGATTAGTGTCACTCACTTTGCATACCCTTCTCATAATCAATGTGCACGCCATGAGCTACCTTTCAACCATGACACCACATAGGTCGACAGTTATAAAACTTAGTATTTCTTATACGAAGAATGAAAAACAAAACTTGCCAACGTTTTTAGTTCACTACAGCATTGATAGGCGACTTTCATGACAATGCTGGTGGGGTAGGGTGGTAAAGGGGGGTGAAGGAGGTCGTAAATACGATTATCATCGGGGGAGGCGACGTCCACTAATCATATTCTCTACAATTTACATAAATATGAGCGTGTGCCGGCGGTCATTAGGCCGGACCTTTAATGAAGCCTATAGCCGATGGTAGATACGTCGGGCCCACTTTGTCTTTTTTATGAGTGATTAATGTTAGATTGAACTATAGCGGCGTGATGGTAGCGTGTTTGTGAAAGTTAAGCAGCTATCGAAAAGGTCGCCGAACGGATGGGTGACCGAAATGTTTTCACACAGTGCCATCTAACCCCAAGTTAAGCGTGAAGCTAGTATTACGGGTAAGTAATTAACAACTGATAAACACATTTATATAATTTTTTTGTAAATACATACACATTATACACATAATTATATATACATATACATACACATTATAATTACATAGAAAACATCCAGTAAGTAGCCGACGTCTCAACCGATACACCAAATGGGTCGTCCAATTTTTAAAGTCCCTGTGCTTGTGAGGGCACAGAAAACTGTTGGTCCGGCTACTGTGGTGTGCACTCCATATATTCAAATAAGCAATTCAAACCCTGCGCATCCAGGCAACCTGGAAATCGCCAACATTAAATGATTCTCACTTATTCGCCACTTTCCTCTACAGATTTGAAACTGTAGGCGATCTGCTGTCATCAACTGCACTCAATTCGACGGGAATGTAAATTGTTCAATAGATAGATAGATTTCATGGAAATGTACGTGATTTTTTTAAAATTGTATCACTTTCATATTTTAGAAGTTAGAGGGGGAGGGGGGACACACCAACTTTGGAAACCACTTCGCACAAACTGTTCAATTTATAAAAAAGTGATATAGGAAACATCAATATTATTGACAAGACCTACAGATTGATATGTACGCGTGTGGGTTCGATGAATAAAATATATTTTGAGTTTCAGTTCAATGTATAGGGAATCCCAAAACATTTATTTTTAAGTTTCTTGTTGAAACCATATAGCGGTTCATAGGATACATATACTTACAGAGTATGGACAGTGTATTGCTAATAGTTTCGGAGAAAAAAGGCGTAAGTCAATACGGATGGAAAGACAGACATGACGAATCTATAACAGTTCAATTTTTTGCCTTTTGGCTACGGAACCCTAAAAAAGATATTATATCGAAAACCGCTTTTAGAAGTTTTAAAGCTATTTGAATATAGTTCTTTCAGCTCAATTTACATAGGTGCCTTAATTATGTAATACACACATTCAAGACCAACGAGCACGTAGATGCAATAAGTCGGTAATCGAAAAATAATATTTTTACAGGAGAAATAATATATTTTTATGAATATCTTTGTAATGCATGGCAATTTTTAAAATATTGATATAGGTACCAAATTAAACTTAATGTTTTGTCAACTTTTGCGGTTATAATATAATTATAATATGGGAACTGCATCATTTAAGAGAAACCAATCGAAACGTTAAGAATTAAAGGGAACTAATTATAAATAAGCCATACAATCAAACATATTGCTAAGAAATAAAGAGTCCTATCTGTACAAAACACACAAAAGTTCCATAATGTTTTTACTACTAAACTGACTATTAATAGGAAGTTGTTTTTGAGCATCCATTTGCTGATTTTGAAATATTATTAAGGAAATAATTAATTATTTATTTATTAATTATTAACCGCACTGGGCCCGCGTGGAAACACCCTTTACGGGTAGGTTTTACGGGACATTTAATGAGCTGATGATGATGAACCGTATCAGTAGTCCTTAGACCAAAAAACTTGTATCACTTTGAATTTTGTAAATAACTTATCATTTCAAAAAGTTATAGTGTGAATAACATGAAACTGACGTGGACGGAAACACGTTTTGTTCATTTCCCCAAATACATGGATTTTGGATTGAGTCAGTTTACGACTGGAGGACATGAAAATTCGTAACGTTTAGGTCATTATAGACTTTTATAGATATTATATTTTTTATTGCAAAGATGACTTGCTACCCCGGGTTGATTACTGAATGACTAATAATAAACTACAGTAATTTATAATTCAACCCGAAACTGTATCACTCACTAATTTACAGTATTTTTAGAGAAAACAACAATCCGGTAACATAACATCTAAATATTTTTTTTAATAATGCAGTACCTACCTATTTAAAAAGGTAACTAAAGTTACAAAATATACCAGAAAATATGCTTTATAAGTTTATTACAACGTATTACTGATAACCTGTTATAATATCTCTATAAAATATATCTTATAATTTTTTTAAATTGATAAGATGCAATCAATTTGACAAATTCTGAATTGGTCATTACAAGAAAAGTCTATAATAGCACTTTACCGACTTTCTGCTTGGGGGGCATCGATGTATAAGTATTTTTGATAAATAGAAGTTACATTTAATTAACCTTAAAGAAAACCATGTTCGAAATTCTATCGCAACAAATCCATTTCGCTTAACACACCGCAGTCGCCGAGTTAATCTGTTACAATACACCAACATCGTCGACATCCACAATGTAACCCTCGACCGCCGACGACGCAAATTATTAATTACAACACCTCCAAAACGAGTTAACCCTTCCATAAATTACAGGCAGATGCTTGAACGGAACAGGCCCCAAGTACCGGTGTCGCTGCCACCCGCAATCTCCTGCGACCGCAAACTTGGATAACACTCGATTTACCACCACATACTATTTTATACTTAAACTACGTGTCAGTAAGTTCTACTTTTGCGTACATAATGATGCCTTTTTGTCTGTATCGCATCGGGAAACTGTTTCTTCCTTATATTATATCGTTAGAAGACGTCGTTTCGTTGACAAAATGATACAACCTACAAATATCGATATTTGAATCTCAACTTTATGTTGCTCTATGCACGGTAGAAATATGCTTGTGGTGAATGGTAAGGTAAGGCTTTTGGGTTTGGTGAAACATGTGATATGATATCAGGGCGAGACAGAAAGGGACAGTAGAGCGCAGGCTCCTCGGCAGACGTCGCGGTTGCCATGGCAACGCATCGATTCGCCGTCTAACCTCCCCCTCCCTCGCAGCCTCACCGTATCCAGGTCATCTGAAGGCAGCATCTGAAAGACGATGTTTTAGATATAATTAGGATGGTCTGTGCTATATGAGCTTGCGTGATACGAAGCGATATCGGAAAAAGCTTCATTTCTATATTTCTGACTCGATAAAGCTTATTCAAGACGCTTCAGGTACAGGAACTTTCCTTTGAAAAGAAAAAGAAAGAAAAAAAAATATTTATTCAAATAAATCTGTTACAGATACTTTTGAATCGTCAATTGTTATTATTATCATATTTTTTTGTGACTACCACCGGTTCGGAATAAGTAGGATCTTCGAGAAGAGCCGGCAAGAAACTCGAGTTACTCTTTTAATCTTTTTATATCAGTGGTTACAGTTTTGTCATTTACCTACACATAGATTTACAATAATTTATTACAAAGATTTTGTAACTGGAACACTAAGTGCAAGACCACACATCTTTATCCGATAAATATTCTTCTATTGTATAGTAACCTTTTTCATGAGGGTTTTTTTAATCTTTAATTTAAACTGGTGAAAAGGCTTTCAATACCTATAATACATTAATCAAGTTTACTACTTTTTACTGCATCTTTCAGTTAGTTAATAAATTGGTTTTCGGTGGGTATTTTAATAGTCATTAAAGGACTAGTTAGAAACCATGTTAATGGCCCACTTGATGGCAAATTACCACTATCAAAAATGCTCATGTATCGAATACTGGAATGTACCTATCAATCTCAAAGAAAGATTCAGTCTGCCTCTATAATTATTTTACTACTAGGGAGTCGATTATGTGTCGTCCGGAAATAACATTTTCATGCATAATTTTCTTTTATTTTCATTTAAAGTTAACATTTATAGTCATTCCTTAAAAGTTAATAACTTCCATGGCATGGCAGCCTTTAAGTATAGGTAACAGCGATTTGTTATGTTAATTTTAAGCATTTATTAAAATATCTATGGTTTGAGTGAATAATTGTTAATGTTATCATCGTTTGTTATGTTGGTTGTCCTTAAATAAATAACTAAAAATCTATGCCTTTGCTTTCTCTTGTTCGTGTTGCAAAAATTAACATAGACGACGGTGTCATATAAAATGAGGTGAGCCGTTTGATTGTTTGCATATAGCCTTATGACTAGTTTAAAAAAGTACGATTTAACCACACACTAAACATTAAAATCTTTGCCAATCACGTATGTAAAAAACAGTAAAATATCTGTTTAAACTCATGTACTGTAATTAATATATGAAATAAGACTTCCGAAAAACATTTATACAAAACAATTTTCAGGCACGTCCTCAAAGCTTACCGAAACGTTACATGTGTGGGTGAGTTACCCAATTGCCTGCCATTCTTTGATGTCAGAACGGCTCAATTCTATCTGGGGAGGGCTGACAAAGGTAAGAAGCGTGGACGTAATAAGGCCTCTTGAGGAAGAGGGCCCGCCTTTCGCGCCCTTTGCCCGGCCGAGTCTAAGGAAATGAGGCCAATTTAAGATTGTGAGTGGCATTTGTGGCCTAAAGTACATGTAGGATCGATATGTTTAGATGATAAATAAATGTTCTAACAATTTAATAGGTCGGCGTGATTTTCAAGACGTTGAGCCATGAATTTGAACCGCATGGTGAACAGTATTCAAACGCATTGTGATTAATCCTAGGTAAGAACATTGCAGGATGATCCAATTCGTTTCAATTGTATAATCATTTTCATCAGCTCATTAAAAGTCCCCACCGAGGGGCACGAGCCTACCCGTATAGGGTGATTAGGCCTTAGTCATCCACGCGGGCCCAATGCGGATTGGACGACCTCATGCACAACATTTTTGAATCTCTTCGCAGGCGTGCGCAGGTTTCCTCACGATGTTTTCCTACACCGTAAGGGAGTGTCGGATAAAGTACATATATATTTTTTGAAGTTTCGTAAATTCGAAATCACATTGTTACGTGGAGGGATTTGAGCCTCAGCCCTTCCGGTAGGAGGGCGACAGTCCACACCATTGAGCCACCAACGCTCTATGTCTCATCAATTGTATGAAAAGGATGATTTCGTGCATTGCAAAACCAGTTAAGCCGCTGGTCCTGTCAACGATTGTTCTGTTAAGATACCCAACATCTATTCTCTTGGATGACGTAGAACTGTGTTGTCAGAAAATACAATAATTTGTAAACAAGCCATTCCACCGAGCCCATTTCTACATCGGACTACCCGACAGTCGACAAAACGCCATCCGTACACGGTGGATATTCAAAAGTGTCGTACGGATCATTTTGAATCCTCATTTTTTATTTGCACTGCGAAGCTGTGGAACTCGCTGCCGGAGTTTGTGTTTCCCGAAAAGTACAATATGGAGATCTTTAAATCAAGAGTGAATAGGATCTTATCTAGGTAAGCTTGCTCCATCCTAGGCGCATCGTTTGTACTTAACAACAGGCAAGGCGCGAACGTATAATTGTAAAAAGAAAATTTAAACAAATTGATTTCTCCAACACTGTCACTGTCAAGACTTCCAATCGGGTTAGTTACCTACTACTAGTTTACATTATAATATTTTTAATACTTCTAGGAGGAAGTTTCTAGGCAGATCATCTTATACATATATTGTCTCTTTCAGGTAAGAAAGGTTTATCAACTATGAGTAGAAACATTAAACTCGTAATCTACCCTACGGCTGCCTGTGTCCTCAAAAATCTCTCGCGTATTGATTTAAAAGCATGTTCAATCAACTTATGATTCAATATTTTTGCCAAATGCATCCAATTTTATTTTAGCTTTCTGCGCGAATACCTTCCTATTTGTTTAAGAATGTCGCAAACTAAAAAAATGGTTCCTACCATCATAAGCACGCTTTTCCAGTTTTCCTAAATAGTCTATAATCCCCTTTCCAACAGCGACCAATCGGATGTCATTGGTTAAAATTGCACACAACATCTTTTTGTATTTTTGTAGAGCTGTTGGCTACAAATAGCCAATAAAGCTTTACCAAGAAGTTGGCGAGCAAGTACTTAATGCTTACCGGAGAGCGTGTCACACTACTACCTACTCATCTCTAACAACTGTACCTATATCCTGGGACATGACACAAATAACCGTTAAAAAACAACATTATCCTGTCAAACGATGTCTCTTCCGTCGGTAACAGCCATGAAATTGAGCACACCCGAGTATTCGAGCACTCCGCCATAACTTACTCGTTTGTGACGCTCATAAAATTAATATTGGAAACATATGCAGTCTTAACGCCAAATTATGAGTGTCAGTTTTATTGTTAAATATTTGGTGTTGATTTTGTTGAATTTATACGACAACCGTTGTTATTTAGAAACAACGCATAATCTATAACTCTAAAATTCTGTTTGGTAAATTACAAACATATTTAAGAAATAAAAACGAAAATCATGCCACTAAAGGAACTATTAGTAACTGCATGTACGAGTAGCTACCAAAATATTGTCAAGAGAAACACCTTCGGATATTTCATTTTTAAATTTTAAAATAGGAACGTTAATATTTAAAATCAATATGAAGCAACTGAGTATATTAAATTATTCCAACATTAAAAAAAATACTAAAATAGTCTACCTCGTAAAATAATATTAGGCCGTAGCTTACGACTCAATTTACCCAAAGCTCTGGTATATCTAATTTAATAAAAACCCTAAATACCTGCCAAAATGACGCACCCAATAATGACCTCACCTACCTAATGTAATTTTGAAGACGTTATGACATTTCCGGGTTTAATTTTAAAACGTATGCGTATACCATTTAAATTAAACATATATATTATAAATAAAAAATGTGTGTTTGCCTTCGACACGCATATATACTTACGTATATATACATATATATATATATATATATATATATATATATATATATATATATATATATATTTGTAAACACACATATTATACACAGGAAACACCCAGACCATAACAAACAGACAGAGACATATTGTTTCTACCGCCTCAAGATTTTGTACAAATTTCAACCATATTTAAGCCAGCGGATGAGAATACTTTTGTGTGATTCGCTTATCTTGTCTAAGCTCAATTACTGCGATGTAGTTTATGGTCCTTGTCTGCTTAAGAGAACTTCAAAGTGTGTGCAGCGTATTCAAAATGCATGCGCTCGTTTCTGTTTTCCGATACCACCACGCTCACATGTCACTCCATTTTTAAATGCTGCCAATCAACTGAGAATGGAAGCTCGTAGGAAACTTCACCTAGCCACCCTTATGTTCGAGGTCATAAGAACGGAGAGACCGCGATACCTTTTTGAGAAGCTTGAGTGGGCTCAGGACCAATGCAGATTTCCAAAAAGAACTTGCACTCACACATTTCTCACGGCGAGACATCGCACTGTGCTTTTCAGAGGGTCTTTCAGATTCGCAGCATCGCGATGTTGGAACAATTTGCCTCCTCCGTTGCGTGACCTGAGAACACAAGCCGCGTTTAGAAAGCGTCTCAAAATCTATTTTCTGTTAACCCAGGGTTGTAAGTTGTCTTTCTAGTAATGTTACTTTTCTTTGTATTAATCCTGTACTTGTATATTCTTTTTTAATTATTATTATTATTTTGTTCATGTGCTTTTTCTTCCTTTTTTTGTTCTGTTCAAAGTTCGTTTTTTTTTTATATATTTTAGTATACAATTATTGTAATTTTAATAAGTGCGTGTCATAACTTGAAATAACCTCATCTCAAATTAAGTGACGATAACTCGTTCTTTTAGGTCCCGTCAGAATATCGGTGTTGTTACGGTACGCGTCTGATACAGGCAGGCGCGCGTCGTTTCAACTTATGCCGAGGCGGGTCCTATTGACCTTTTTATGTATTACTTTTTTGTTTCGTTTTACTTGTAAAATTTATGTTATGTTAAAGGGTCAATAAATGATTTTTCTTTCTTTCTTGTTTCTTACATGCTCATGCACACAAAATATGTTTGTACTGCCCGGGAATCGAACCCGGAACCCTTGGTGTAGCAGCCAACGTCTCAATCGCTGCACCAAAAGGGTCGTCAAAAAATATATATTATAGCACAAATCAAAGAATAGATACTAAATTATAGGTAGTTTCTCAGAATAGTCGTTTCAACTATTCGTTTTCTTCTTTTTTCTAATTTTGTAGCTATTATATAAAATCTTCCTACAGTTTTATTATATACTAGCTGTTCCCAAAGATATAACTTGGTATAAGATATTCTCCCGACAGTAAAACGTAGCCGTCTCTAGGGTGTCTGGTAACTATTGAAATCGCTTCGCGAAGCGTCAGCAGCACCCTGCGCGGTTCAAAAATTTACTACAAGTTTTTTCTAAATAAAAAACAAACTTAAGTTTTTTCTTATTACAACAGGAATCTACCAATTAAAGTCCATTAAAAATCGGCCCAGCACATCAGAGATAAGCGGAAACAAACCGATATACAGACGGACAGACAAACATTTTAAAGCGTTATTTTGGTTCATGCTCCATTCATATGCATGTAGTAAACAATTATTTCAATATTACAAACAGACACTCCAATTTATTGATATGAATAAAATATCTGCATCATAATTTCTTAAAGTACGCCATCTATGGTTTTTTTGAGTAATAACTTAAAATTTTTACAGAGACATCTATTGCCGGTATTGAACAACGCGCTGCAATGCGCTATTACTTTAAATGTTTGGGTATTTAAAGCAACCAATTCGTAGCAGATGTCGCTAGTAAACATTGTATCTGTTTAACCGACTAGTGATGTTAAAGACTCAGAAAAAGATAACATCGATTAAAGAAAACTGGCAAAATTCAGAAAAAATATTACAGTTAATGATTTATTATGATAATATTTATTACAATAGTAACTATATAACTTCATTGTTTCTCAAACTTTTAGTAAGCTTTAACTGATTTTATTATTTTAATCATGGGTGAATGTATCTATCTATGTCAATGGATTGAATACAAAAGTATCATCAGATGAATTACATTTAGGATATAAGCTTCAAATTAAAAGTTGAACTACTTATATTGTAATGATAGCTGTACCTATAGTATCAGTACGTTAGTAAATGTAATTGATGGAGATGTAGTATACAACTAATGGTTACGGCACTATTTACAAATATTAATTTTATTATAAGACAACTGTATATTATATAGCTTCAATTTAAACAAATTATCATTAGTAATATTGTGTACTTTGCGCAATGAAAAAAAAGTTTTGAATGTTATAAACTGGACTACACTACTATTGATGAAAAATAAAACAGCGACTGTTTTACCGACAAAATAATATTGAACGCATGCGCGTCGCACATTTTGTTTCGTCTCTTTTTCTATTGGTTTGTTTTGTGATTTGTGTCATGCCCGGACTCCTGCTTGTAAAAATCCGCTTGTGTATTTTAGGTTCTTTTAATTACTGTAATATTATAATTATATTTAATGGTAGACTTAGTAATTAAACTATTTATAGTATTGTGATGATAAGTGCTGTGAGTAACTGTAATCAGCGCTGGGAAACTAAGGCGGCACCGTGGAGTCACGAAAACGAAGGTAAAAAATGTTTTCATTGTTTCTAGCGACGCTATAAGCATAAAGAAAATCGATGTCGTAGTCGTGCGTAACCTAAGTTTACTACTTTTGATGTCTAGTAGTTTTCTGATGATGTACATAATTCGAAGCAAGAGGGAGTCCAAATATTTCTTTCTTTGGCTCTACGCCGCGCACATGGGTCGATAAAAATTTAGATCAGACCATAAGCATACCTAATTACCATTTTAACAAAAGAACTAACGCGATTCATAGTTGTATATACGAGTGTCTAAAAATAGGAAAAGTAAACAAAACCCCACACATTGAAATTCCTGAAATGTAAACAAAAAACATAAATAGTTTATGCAGACAAGCATTCAGTTTAGTCTTGATGACTACAATGACTATATTTTTCATTGTCCTCATTATAAATACTGTTAAAATAGTACACACTTTCATTATTAGTTTCCACTACTTTTTACAAAAACCTAAGCAAAAAATAATACATTTAAATTTATGTTACATATAAAAATTCTTGGTTTATAATTACCGTAGTTCAATTACACAATTTAAAAGATTTTTTTGGATTGAAAACTATTAAACAATATGTAATTTACAAATGTATCAGGAATTATTATAGATGTATTTTACATCATTTCTGAAAATAAGATTTTGTTAATGATCTTGCAAATGATAATGTTTATAACATTAAATCCTTAAAATTAAAAGTTCACAATATGCATGCACTTGTTAGTGTAAATTTTTGTTTTCTCTAACAAAGAGTTTGAAATACATGCTGGATTCTACTCAGTAGATAATGACAGTCCGAACCAGTAATAAATATCTCCCAAAGCAGGTTAATAGAGTTCCGCAAAGACATCATAGCAAATTTTTTAGATACAAGGTCCATTTTGTCTTAAATTAAATATATGAAAAATGTTCAATCCACAAAGTCTCTCTTATTTGTAGTTTCTTCCATTTTTATTTGGAATCTAAAAAGAATTAATTTTTGTTCCTTAAAACTACCTATATTGTTACCATTAATAAAACATTTTGCAATTAGTCCATCCCGCACACATTTACTTGCTATCCATAAAAAAAACATTGGACTATTTATTGTAGTAAAATAATATTTTTTTAAAGCATTAGTTTCTTAATTATATAATTTCATATTATACTTATACAGCACACACAACTTCTGTTATTATTTCACACATAAACAATGTGCCTATCAAGTCTGCTAGTTAGCATTGGACAAGTCACAAAGAAAAGATTGTCTATAAAAATTTCCTTCTATATATTTGTGAACAATCCTTCTTTTGAAATTGTATGTTTAGTTTTTAATGTAATTTTAATTTTTTGTGAGCCTTTGTCATTTATTATTTTTGGTATTTACTTATAAGAGACCGGCCATTCACCAATTATATGATAAAATAATAAAATCATACAACTAAAATTAACCCACTGTCATGCCATGTGTAATAGGTTGTGAATAAACCTTCTCAAGTTGCTCATAGATACCTCCAACGTACACAACACACACAATATCCAAAAATATTCTACTTTTCAATGATCTATAAGCCACACATTACTTTATAATGTAGACCTCTAGAGGAAGAGATGCTATAAAACAGATTAAAATAATTTAATTACATTAGGAAAAATGTGCAACAACTGTTGCAAATGTATGTTTGGGTAAACACACATAAGTAAAATTGATGTGTCTGTTTGTAATATTGAAATAATTAATATTTCTTCATGCATACAGGGGCGGATCGTGAATTTGTGGGGCCCTGGGCTCCTTTGCAACGCCAATGCTTTGTGAAAATTACAAATATTGCAGAAAATATATAAATATTATATAAACTGCACAAACACCAAAACAATGTTTGTTTAAAATTTTTTGTCTGTTTGTTCCGGGTAATCTCTGAAACGGCTGGACCGATTTGGACGGGAATTTTTGGCAGGTAGCTGATGTAATAAGGAAAAACATTGGCTATAAAATAATATAATTTAAGAAAATACTTTTCATTTTGTACCATTCAGCGTTCAACTCACGATGCGCAAGCTTCTCGCTACGTTTTTCTGCGGGAGAATATCTTAATATCTTATACCGCGAGTAACAGCTAGTCTGACATAAAGCTGATTCAATTGTAAATTGTGTAGAAAAAACTTCTGCACACAAAGACAGAGGTGTGTGTTGACTGTTGATTGTGCTTTTTGACGTATCTACAATGTAACAAGACATTGCAGGACACTCGCAGACAACACTCATTCTGTCACTAAGAGTTAGAAAGAAACATGATAATTTGCTATCGTTATCCTTTTTAAAACAGTCTGTCCCGGCAATGTCAGCAATATGCTCCAAATTCTCCACTATGTTCTCGATTAAAAAGGGGTTTCGACAGTCTTTATTGAGATGAGTCTTGATTCCTTGATTGGATTGGTCTCGACTACCTGCATATACTCAGATATAGACGCCTTAATTGGTACCGATTCCACGGCAATGCCAGATATCGTCCTTTGAAATACGAATGTGATGCACTTTAGTGTCTCGTGAAGAGATCACTTATAAGTGAGAGACTTCCAAAAGTATCAGAGATTTTGCATCTTCAGTGCTTTCGGTACTGTACTGTAGGATCTCTATGTGGGTGTACTGGTTTTTTCTACAACGTAGCATGAACCATACGTTTTCATACTACCAGTACCAGTAAAATGTGGCTTATCGACAAACAAAACTTTTAAATTTTGTTTGATTAGTAACGGAATGAGCATATGTGACAGTTTTAAGTGACGTTTAAAATCCTAAAAATATGTTTATTATTCAAAAATAATTTAAATATAAACATTGCATCAACTTGAAGTTGTTACCGGTTTTTTCAACTCTTAATCAAGAATTTGCTCGCGTAAGTTAACCAAATTTAAGTTATTAGACGAGAGTATAGTTTGTTAAGATTATGCTGTATTTAAAGTCCAAAATATAAAGCTGAGATCGAGACATCATCAGCGTACACGAGTAAAACTTATGACGCGTCTATAAATGACCATTTCCAGATTAGACTTATACGATTGACTTTGTTTGTATCTGTTGTACTGACGCAAATGCTAAAATATTACGTTGCTTCGTGTTTAGCGATTGTTTAGGTTATCATTACAACGATAATAATTTAATGGGCGCTTAATGATTTTGTAATATTGCATTAATTTAAGCATTTAGCTAGAAATAACGCAATTATTGCGAAACATGTTTTTCTGTCATTAAAAATAAAATTAAAACTTCGGAATGCTAACATTTTATATGGAAATTGTATAAATTACGTATGTATCTTGTTGTTGAAATTTGAAATAGCAAAGCTAGTGTAATTTAAATAAATAAATAAATGTCTGACTTCAATATTTTACTTCGTTGGTAGTTTTTACTTATAAAGCCCTTGAGTTTGAAAAACATTCTTTCTAGAGAATTCTTTCAATACATATTTCTAACGTAATTACAATAAATATAACATAAAAGTTAACAAAACAATAAATACAAAACATGATCGCGGCCAACAGGTACACTTACGTTAGTTTTAATATTTAAATATAGTTTGCGCATTTATAAATAGTGCAAACACGAATAATTCGCTCTTTCTCTCTCTTTCTTCAACCTATTGCAGTCCACTGATAGACATAAGTCTCCTACATTTTCTGCCAGATATCCCGATCCTTCGCTTTTCTTATCATAAGTAGATACTTTCTTATTATGTATATAGACCGTACACAATTTTTAAATGCATCTCCGGTCTGAAGCTAAAATATTCAAGCGTGGAAAAATAATTTGCATATCAAAAGTAACGTTTTGATAATGGTATGCATACTTTTGCTTAATATTAAAAAGTGAACAAACAGTAAGCCGATATACGAAGGTATGCGTGTGCAGGAACGTTATTATATTCAAAAGTCTACCTGTTAGGGCGGCCACTTCGGGAGCTTCTCGGCAAAAAAATAAAAAAGAGATAATTTTTCGTGGAGCCCGGAGCACGAACGAACAAAGGTTTACGCTTTTACCTAGTTATACCTAGTTGTTTGGCCTCTGCAGGTGGAACTTGTTATCTCTAACCGAGAAATTCCTTTATTTTATTTTTCCTTAGGGTTTACCAGAGAGAAAATGTATAGGTGTGAAAGGCACTTGGAATTTTTAGGCTAGTTAACCATGTTTTGTGGTTTAACAAAACAAAAGATTCGACATGAATGTATTAGTTAGAAAACAGTTATCTGTCCCTATTAATTTAAAATATACACTTGGAGCTCCCGTATCAGATTCACAGAAAATTAATGTGTTTTCGTAATGCACGCAAAGGATTTAATAGA
Organism: Leucinodes orbonalis; assembly: GCA_019425675.1. Taxonomy (NCBI): domain Eukaryota; kingdom Metazoa; phylum Arthropoda; class Insecta; order Lepidoptera; family Crambidae; genus Leucinodes; species Leucinodes orbonalis. Next base: position 20,154 of record PQWD01010743.1, read on the forward strand.
ATCTACTTAGAAGTAACAAGTTGTTAGCGACGCTTCGTTCATCCGGCTCGGGCAAGTCATCACGTAAGCGAATGGTATTGGTTGAAGAAAAAAAAACTCGACGGGTGGCATTCACCCGATGCCCTTGAACCGCCCGTTCGCTAGTACCACATGGAAGGACCATCTGTTCGAAGCCTTGGGTCTCTTTCACCAGCGAATAATATCTCAACATCGGTAACGACGTATACACTACCATATAATGTGACAGTCATTAATCTTTATTATTTCCCTCTCAAGATGTCGCTCGTTAGAACATTTACGGGAGAGGTGTTTACTGCTCGTAAATTTTGAACTAAGAATGTACAGCTACATATAATTTTATTTTATGTCTTAATGCATAAAATCGTTAGTTAGAAAATATTTAGAAAAAGACATGTTTTGACATTTCATTTACATTTAGTAAAATAGAAATTCTGCGCACATTATTGTTATTTCCTGTAAGTTCTTGAATTGGCGACGACTTCTACGACTCCAGATAATATTTTTCATTGTCTCAGTACAAAGGCGGACCGTCTGCTGATCTTTATCCAATCCATTCAGTAGAGATTTAAATCTCTACTACATTATTTAGTATAATTTGGTTTTTAAAGTGTTATTGTACGGAATGAAAAGAAAACATATTACTTATTTAGTCTATTTGAGATTTACGTACTAAATCTATCACCGATAACTTTTGTATGTATTAAAAGCAAGTAGGTACTAAGAAACAGTATATTAATAATTAATCAACCATGCAAGGCCATTGCGATGAGTTCCGCTTAAACTATTATATGGTTATACCTTAATGTAATGTAGTACCATTTTACTCAATTAAAAGAGTTACAAATAATAATAATAAATATCCTCTGACATTCGCACAGCGCTATCTAGCACCAAACTAAGCATTATTAGCATTTAATTTGGATACTTAACAACGGATAAACGTACTTATATTCTTTTTTTTATTACACATAGAAACACCCAGACAAATACAAACAGACATATTCATGAACACGAATGTTTGTACTACCCGGGGTTCGAACCCGGGACCCTTGGTGTAGTAGATGACATTTCAACCGTTACACCAAAACGTTTGTCAATATTTGCACCAATTTCGTTACATCAAATAATTGTAATTGTACTGATTCATGTACATCTAAACCTTGTCGATTTGTACCTAAATTTCGAACAAGATATCTTACTATAGCAATCTTATTTAGCTACAGTCAACTTTCAGTTACAACTACGCCGGTGATCATAACGCAACTGGTCACAAAAGATTTCAAGTCAAAATACTAAGAAGTTTTACGGCCTGTCTTACTTTATCCCCCTCTCTCTCTGGTTCTCTATTTAACAAGGAGATTGTGGGTTTCAAGCCAGGCCCTTTGAACCAGACAGCATCTCATGGAGAGCTTTGCTCCCGTGGTACTTGTGTATAAATATGTGCCTCCCTTTATCTGTGCAACGTTTAACCCACCGAATGAGATCACAAAGGGAGGGCCCAGTAAATGACTAGCGAGAGGGTGGCTGCTTGTCTCCTTCTTCAGATTAAGGCTGAGAGCCATCTGAAAAACAACTCTTTAGCCCGGAACAAACGTATACCAAAAACAGTACTATAATGGTGCAAGAAATTGCTGAGATACCTACCTCATATCCACACCGTCGAAATTACTCAGGTAAAATCTGACTCTGGAACAAAACTGCTCCACGTAAAATAACGTGTTATTGGTCTTGGTAGTTTTCTTGCTAACTACTCCACTCCTCCTTCAAGTCTGTTATTACGTTAATCAACGTCGCTAACAAGATTTTAATTACGTTTGCATGAAACTGTTTAAAAATACTTGTTGGTAACACAATAGGAGTGCTTCTTAACTTTAAAGTGGTATGTTTTACATAAAATAACTAGCATAGATATCTTTACTAGTGCTATCGTTCAGCCTAAGCTAAGTCTTAGTCAATTGAAGGTCCGAAGATAACCTAATCTAAAGAACATAGCAAAAAAACAAACCAGAGATTGTGTAGTAGATATGTTCTGGATTTTGATATGAGACAGGCAGTGTAAGTATCGGATACTTTGCCAAAATGTTTCGTGTGTTCACTGTATTGAGTGTTCAAGGGTTACAGCCTTAAAATACATTTTAACGGTCCTGTAATTAAACAAATCTGAACAATGACCTATTAGGATACTTCAGGCGCAAGCGTTTAGTTTTAGCATTATGATTTAGAGTTGTCAGTAGGGCATTATCTGTACTTATTAATCACTGACAGGACAGATTATTAATGAATAATTGTAACAACGGCTGGTAAACAATAATAGCTCGGTATAGATATTTAATAAGATTCCGCAACACGATTCCTGCGGGCATTGGGCCTATCAAGGCGGTTTGACGAAGATTAATTAATTTACCGAATGAATGGCACGACCTAAGCTTGGTACTTGGTCTGAAACTGTATTGTGTTGCTCTATTTGCTTGCGGTGTATTAGTTTGCAGCAGAATTGGTCCTCTGGTCGCCGTTAGTATCTAATCGTATTATCGAACTGTAGGGGGAATAAATTCTGCACACGTATAAGTACTAATATTATACACAATTAAGATTTGATTTGGCATGAATTTAGACATGACGGAAGTGATATTCAATGACCATGTCATGCCACAACCGATATGCATCGATGGCGTCTTTCTCGAGGTTGTGCAGGAATACATCTACCTGGGCCAAACCATCCAACTTGAGCGGCATAACTTCGAAAGATAGGCTAGTAGGGGATTCAGTTGGGCTGGGCGGCAAGTAACATCAGGTCTTCACGTGGATGATTTCGCAATGCTTATGGACGTGATGCGTCTTACCCGTACCAACATACGCAGCTGAGACACTGACTGCGGTTCACAAGCTCAACGCGCAATGGAGCGAGCTATGCTCGGTGTCTCTCTTAAGGATACAATCAGAAACTATTATCCGCGAGAGAACTAATGTTACCGACATGGCTAGCCGTGTCTGAACTGAACAGCCAAGCTAATTCCATAACACATAGGTTTCTTATTCAACCTATCGCAGTTCACTGCTGGACATCTCTACTGGTGTCCCCTTATTTTGATCCTCCGCTTTTCTCATCCAGTCTCCACCAGCAAGTCGTCGGTCCATCGGGCCGAATGGCGGCCTACGCTACGCTTGCCGAGACGCGGTCTCCACACCAGAATTCGTCTGCTCATATACACATAAGTGTATTAATAGTATACTTTGTATGAATAGTTGGTCAACATGAAAATGAAAAGTGCTTATTCAGTTTAGGTCCTTAAAGAACACTTATGAATGTCAAATGAAGCTACCACTGGTTCGGGGTATAACATGATTACTGATTCCCGTCAACTTAATAAAAACATCACCATACTGAAGAAGCCGCTGGTGCGTCGCTAGGAAGTTAGTCATAAGCAGCTATAAAAATTACTCGTATAAGGCACAGGGCAGTGTTGACGGAAAACAATGACTTCCGACTGCTATTAATTTCCTTCAACACTGCAGCTGTAATGCTTAGAATACACATGCCCGTAACTTGCAAACTAGCATACCAGCTCCTTGCATGTGCCAGCCACTATCATGTGTATACGCTAACTGGTATGCCGGTTACGGGCACACAAGTAGCTAGCTCAACATTTGATTTACTTGCATGCCCGTTATGGGAGGGTACGCGGGGGCTACCGAACTGGCATGTGTGAACAGACGCGTCAGCTACGGCATGCTAATGTATCGCGCTATGCCAGTTGCCAGTAACTTTCATGCAAGCTACTTTCCTGATTTAGTGGCATGAGTATCCTCGCCTTTATGTGTTTTCAAGCAGCCGTTTCACTTACCTCCAGGCGAGCGAACTAAACGCGAACTGACTGTCTCACTTATGGAATAAAATAGTAATAAAAGAACCCACATTAGCAACGAAAATCTGCGCCGATGCCATGTATGTAGCATAATAAGCATCGTAGCGGAATTTATATGGCAACACATGTATTGCTTAGCGTACCGAATACTCAGACGGCAATAAAAGAAAGAATGTAAGAGGCACAACAGTTGGGCCTATGCGTTACGCCATCCACTTTAAACATTTGAAGTCCTACGGTCGTTTATTTGCCTGCGAACGCAATTCGCCATTTGTGTAGGTAACCCGAGTGGGCTGTAATATCGCATTGTTAACACCAAAGCCATTAACAATTGTCAAGAAACGAAATAAGCCGACTATAATTATCGGCACACAATTGGTTTTGTACTTGTGATGTCATCTGTTTAATCGATATGATATTAAGATTTGTTATGGCCCTTTTGTTATGGGTTCCGCTAGACGTTAATGCAACATTTTAATGTGTTATTTATAAACGTCTGCGTCAGCCCGTTGCGGTTTGGTAGGCACACGTCAATGCAATATCCATCCGTTATGTTTGCATGTGCAAGATTTTGTATATTTTCCTAGTGGAAAATTAACATTAGTACAATAAAGTATAAACAAATTGTAAAATTGTAGTACTTTATATGACCAACAAGTCTAGCAACCATCACAATGGTTGGTTCTCAGGTGGGTCACCGAAACATATATGCTCAAGTCTACGTTCTTCGGAGTACATTAGTCTTTTGGTGCTGGCTACTATCTTAGAATGATACAGTCGATCCACCAATTCGTATTGAACCCGTAATGTCGGCTACGCTACGTAATGCTCGGTAGAGCATCGGTGGCTAATTGGTGTGTACTGTCACCCTCCGATCTTGAGGGCGCTGGTTCAAAGTACCAATGTCTTTTCGAATTTTCGAAACATATGTACGATTATCCAACGCTCTTACGGTGAAGGAAAACATCGTGAGGAACCCTGCGCACGCCTGCGAAGATATTCAAAGGTTGTATACATGAAGTCGGCCAATCCGCACTGAGTACCCTTTACTAGTATGCTCGTGCCCCTCGGTGAGGACGTGAGCTCCTGATGATGATGAAAGCTCTGCACTGGGACATTACAAAACTAATTTATTTTAAATGAGTTGGCAACTACCTTTGATTTTGAACCTTTCTGCCGGTCAGTGTTCCTGTACACATCATGACATCCGCAACTACAATACCTACATTAAATATATAAATCTAAAACATTGTCTTAGAGTAAAAATAACATTGATAGCAATGCATGTAGGTTTAGTACGTTTTTCCTCTAATAGACTTTATTCTTAATATCCTCGAACGGCCTTGACTCACGCAATATGCATGGAATACGTGTCAGTAAAATAATATTAATTATAATTTACCTTGTCAATTATAAGTGTGATATTTATTGGGGTTTTCTGACACGCGTTTATGTTTAGATACTACTGTGTGGCTGATGTTCGCACAGTTACGAGTTACTGCATGCACATGTTGACTGACAGATCCACTAAAAACAAATTATTTTTCATACATTTTCTATGGCATTAAAACAATGATGTCACGATGTTAGACTATGATCTGACGAATTTAAGTATGCAGATAGTCATAATGCTAGTTGTTTTATTGAGGTGCCTTATTTCTCTTTGAATGATTTCAAAAAAACCTTATTTTAACTGAAATTTCAAACGATGGACGACGGTCCGGCTCGTTTGTATCAGTCTCACGTAGTTGCTGTCAACTTTCGCAATGCCACCTCAGTGCCTTGAAGGCTGAACAACGCACAATCGAGTTAACCAACTATATTTAATGAGAATCATGTAGGTATTAAGGCGGGTTTTAATGAGCAAACAACTGGATAATATCAGTCGCTGATGTATACTCCCCTCAACAATTGTGAGGACTTACGACTTGTGCCTAATATGTCGCCTGGTAAGCAAATGGGCAGAGTGCAGCGCGTGCAGACAAGGATAGGTGTGCTGAAATCCTTACACCTCGGCGATTTCACTGTCAGCACACACGTCCTTATCATTATTATTAATACTCATATAGCGTAACTTTCGGTTTTATAAGATCATATTGTTAGCTAAATCATTTGCTTCTGATAAATCGCGTATTTCTTTAAATGCTTACTGACTTTTAAACTTACACGTTTAACAACAACAGATTTAAATTATTCGAATAATCTATCAATGATAGAAGGACAGATCAAAGTGATGTTAATCTTCGTCTGCAATGCGAATGCAGACAATTTACCCTTGAAGTGTCACATCATCATACATTATATTTACCTAAGATATAAATAATGCATAACGTAGTTCCTGTTTTTCTGACACTGACGATTTTGCCTACACGCTTCTATTCATAAAATGTCTTAACCTTGGTTTCCCATTGATATATCCTTAAAAATTCAAGATTTCTTCAGCATTCAATAATAGTCAATGGCGTATTGCTTATTCTAGCATTGGATTCAACTGATTCTGTACGATACGAAACAGCAGAACGCTTACGCAACGTAGTGGGGATACTGCAAGGTTCCTCGAGTCGTAAGTCGTACTTTATCATCCTTATTTTGGTTAGCCATTTACTCGTGAATTTCACCTTGCTGTGGTAAATGGCTGAGATCGCTTGCCTACACATCGCTTTAGCGGCAAAAGATCACTGTTGGATTGTTTACTTTGGCACATCATTTAGTAAACATCATAGGAATTTTTATTTATTGCGTCAATATTATTGAAGGTTTATGCTACGAAAAATTGGTTAAACGTGAATAATGATTCGTTCCTTGATTTCATAATGTTATTACAAAACTATGCTACTTTTACAATGTGTACAAATACTTTAGACTCTGTTGTTATGTACTCTTTTACATACAATTGAAATTCGCTGCGTTTTGTTGAAACAGGTCTACGTTTTTATGAAATCTATTACCTTTACGAATTAAGATAATGAAAGTCATTCCTCTCAAAAAAACTGCGTAGTAATAACATTAGTTTCTCTTAATTGGTTGATAATTCTACTGGACAATAATTATCGATGGTTCATACTTTCAATAATTATTTACCCTTTTTGCTTCGTTATCAATCCTCGAAGATACTTCCCATGGACTTAATTTTCGAATTACGTGTATCACGATAAGCCAAGCATCTTATCATTACTATCCTTGACTTACTCTGGGCGTTTCCCGCGATACTTGATAACTAATTGATTCAGTTTACGGTAACAAGGCGTGACTGTTTAAATATGCCATTTTTTTTGTAATAGTGGCATTGCCTAGTTGTTTATCCGATTAACGCTAAGTAGCTGTAAATCGTGACGTTTCATTGTCAATGAATTAAATTAATCACAATTAAATTACTTAATAAACATTGAGATTACAAGATGTACAATTAAAATTTGGGAACTGAGAGGTTTATCACTAAACATCGATAGCAATCTTTTTCAGCTCTCGAATGATATTCGTCAGTTTTTTGCCGGATGCAGACAGAAATAGAGCAATTTGTCGGTCCCTCGCCGGCGAATGAGGTATGTATCGAACAAACATAGATATTTATACATATTCGGAAAATCAAAAAGTATTTTTATGGACTTGGGGAGTGATGTTGTACATTGAGTTGTCAACTATCTGATCGGAAGGGAAATAAAACACAATTGTGATAGATTTCAATGCTGTTAAAAGATGTGTTCTTTCTTTCTTAATTAATTCCAGTGTATTGACGATATTTGTAGATCTCTAAACTTTTGGATAACTCGGTTCAAGTTGCTTACCTACTCTATGTAAATTACTTTTCAGGATAGTTGGCCTTTCGTGAAATAAGACATCTATCCCGCAAACGCTTTTATCACACCTTCCTTTCCATGAAATCGCACACAGACATATAAAACAGTCAACGTTGTAGTGAAAGGTACCTTCCCGACATAAATAACGAGTGGTTTAACCGCGAGGCGACTATCCTGACTTCACCCCACACAGTTCACCTAATGTTAAGTGGCTCCTTCGCTTATAGGCCATAGGCAGAATGAGATCAGTGTTGGTATAATTTCAATATGCTATGCGAAACTTATTTACGATATCCAGTCATTACTGTGCCTGTTTTATCCTTCTTTGAGAAATACCGTTATAACTAAAGCATAACTTTTTCCCACTAAGATGACCTCATCCATACCTAGTCTTTCTAGAGTACCCAGATTTAAAGTACTCACGACTCATGGGGCAACTCTTTCAAATAAGTACAAAAGTTTCTTTGTTACAATATTTCAATGAATAATTATTGAGTACTTCAGATATTGTATAAACAAATATCATAATATAAGAAGATAGGAATATACTCTTACTCCAGTCACGGAATATAGTATTAAGACTATATATAAAAGTTTTACTTTTCTGTTGGGTTCTCTTAGATGCTATTTCCTCAAATGAAGAATTCTGAAGCGCTGTTTTTGTTCAATTATCATAATTTATTTATTGCTTTAAGTAATTGAAATGTTTTATTGACGTCCAAAGTGCTTATATTATTTTTTCTTTTGACTCAAAATAACATAAACTTAGATTTCGAAATAGTTAATAAGTGGCATCGCGTCAACTATTTGCGAGTCTCGAATTCTCGATTAACTCTTTCTTGAAATATTAAGACGGATGATCTTAAACAATAAAATAATGAAGCCTCTTCTCATGTAAATTAATAAAGTTGGAGTTAATTGTTCGTCGATTTAGTTTATTAAGATGAAGTATAATACTATCTTAAAGGGTAAAAGAAATATTCAAAAGGATTTGTATTTTAAAATTAAGGCTCTAACTTATTTTAATATTTCACATGTTAAGAGATCTCAGAAGTTCATGCCCGGGGTACAGATAAATAAATTTTGAAAACATCTTCCTTTGAGCAACTACTACAAATAAGGAGTATTCACAGAAGGGATTTACTTAATATTCTAGAATTCTGAGATGTTTGGGTACCGCATTTTAACATGACGCTGTCTGTTTTAGATAATGTAAGACGTTTACTAAAAGTTACGTTTCCTAGAAACTATATTAACGTAGTATTATAAAATTTTGAAGGCTATGTTTAAAAGAAATCACATTTTTCATTGAATACATAATTAATCTTTTCCGAGTTTTCTTTCACATCGGAAGCCATTAAGTAGGCTTGAAAGGAGAGAAGAGAGAGAAAAAATCGATCAGTGTCACAGAAACCTCTCGTGTCATGATGAATTTGGTGAGATTAGGTCGTGTCGGCATTGGATTGAGAAGCGGCACGGCGCGGCGTTGATGGTATAGGCTAGGGTGGGTCGGTGCACATGGCGCGCGGGGAGCGCCGGCGGCGCCGCGGCGCTCGCCGACTTCAGTCCCTCACGACGCACGGCCCAAGCGCCCGCCTCGCGCTCCCCGCGGTAACGTTGCCTCATGCCGCTCGCGCACCACGCAACAACAACCCCAACTATATTATACCCAGCTCGAAAAAGTTTATCGACCCTAACGTTGCCGCCATAACAACCCTTATTCACTCGCTCCCTCTAATTATTGACTCCCCTAAACTTTGTTGAAAAAATCCGCTCGCTCTCGATTCACTTTTATTGCTGTAATATTTTTATTACTTCGCCTCTTTCCACACCATCATTGAGCGCTCGCCCCGTAAACTGTCGACGCGGTGCTTCCTCCTTCGCGTATTTCCTATGTTTTTAATTAATCTAGTTGTGGTGACGTTTTTTCCTAGATTTCATTAGGCGGAAAGTATCTCGTTGGAGGCTGTTAGTGTAAGACTGTTGGCAAACTGTTTTGCGCCACCGTTAACTGCAATCGGGTCGATTGAGGCGCACCGGACCATGACACAGTGTTGACATTGACGTGTTCAGTGTCCCCCCCGTGTGAACAGTGGATGTGACCGTGGAGCAAAGTGAGTGGCCCACGGGTGACATAGGCGGCCGCAGCGGATGTGCACGCCGCTGCCGAACTGGTGGTTCGTGCCGGCTGGAATGCCAGCTGCTCTTGACCTAACTAGGTAAAGTTTACACAACCAAACCCCATAGTGACGACAGGCAAGCATTAAAAATGTACATCCAATCAATACCCCCTTACTCGGTTGTTTATGTAAGATCATTGTCGATAATACAAAATAAAGTATCGCAGTGTGATTGTTAAGCTTATTATGATAACCCTGTTACAATTGAGACAAGTTAGTAAATGTAGCAACAAATTTTATTCCTATTATAATAATAGAAGTTCTACGGTGGCCCCAATGCCACACACGTAGTCTGACAATACGTGGTGTGAATTCAAACAAAACTCGAGATGATTTACTTCATAGGAACCTTAGGTCTTCATAATATGGCTTTTGTACGAGACATAATGAAATCAAGCAACGTTAAAATAACTTACGTAATTGCTGAGAACATAGTTCTGATAAAGGGTCTTCCAGATGTTGTATAGCTAAATATACGAATATCGAAATGTTTAAAGTGTGATTTAACCAGTGTTTATAGTACACTGCTTATATTATTAACAAACATTTGTGTTGTACAGCCGATAACAATAATAACACAAGCTTGTAATTTCATTTTGTTATGAAAGAAAGCGATAATAAACTGCATTACCAAAACATAATATTGCATTGCTGTATGACAACAGTCGGTCATTGTGTGATAATTTTATGTCAACGTGTACATTTTTATGCAGTTTGCAATACTAATATTTGCTAATCACAATTTTTTTACGAATTTCTGTGCACATCTTTATATGAAAAGTAAATCTTAAACTTTCTAAAGTGATTTTTGAAAGCTTTACTAGATTTTGTTTATGTGAACTAATATTCCTTCAACATTTGATGGGACATTTGTCACAAATCTTAGAAACTAAATATTAAACCTGCATACGTGAAAAAAGGCAATTATTGTATGTCTCGTAACCTAAGGAAGTCGCCTGCGTAAGTGCTACAATAACATATATTGCAGTTATACTTATTGGTATGCAGTGATTTGTACTTAGGCTTAATATCTTTACGTAACAGTCAAGCACCGGCACCTTATTATATGTACATCACAAATAAGTGACACTTTACATTAACCAAATACATGATTCCTAGCATTTGTCATAAAAAACTGTTTAATAATCAACCGTATGCTTGGGATTTCTAACATTTGTCATAAAAAATCTTAGTTACCAGTCAGACGACGTTTACCACCAGCTACCATTGCCGTGGTAACCGTGTAACATTTACGATAAGTTTATATTCAGAGTACCACCCGCGTTGACGACACACGTCCACACGACGAAACCGGAGACGCCTTGTTGGTGGCAAAACATTCGTGAATTAGCTACGATACAATGCTCAGTTGGTTCGATATGGGACACATGCCCAAGACTTGTTACCATAGTAAAAGTTGATCTTAGGGATGTCAAATGTGTGAAACAATTTGAAATATTAGTTCAGTAAAGTTTTAACTCCATATATAATTAAAAACGTGACATTTTTAATGATTACAAAGTCGACGTTATCCATTAATAAGGTGTTCTAACATTAACCCCAGAACACGAACAGAATTTAATGAATACAGATTACAGTCGTTCTTATAAACTCAATCAAATAATTTCGACTTGTAGGAGTGGCTGCATCAATCAGCTTTTTGATAGCTTGCGTTACCGAAATCGCAAATTAGCTTAATAATAGGTATTGATGTTGCATTTGTCAAAGATACAGTCTCTCTCTTCAACCTATTGCAGTCCACTGCTGGACATAGGTCTCCCCCATTTTGCGCCAGACATCCCGGTCCTCCGCCTTTCTCATCCAGCTTCCACCAGCGACCTTTCACAAGTCGTCGGTTCATCGGGCCGGAGGGCGTCCTACGCTACGCTTGCCAAGACGCGGTCTCCACTCCAGAACTCGTCTGCTCCAACGGCCATCGGTTCTGCGTCATACGTGACCAGCCCACTGCCACTTCAACTTGCTGATCCGGCGGGCTATGTCGGTAACTTTAGTTCACTTACGAATTAAATCATTTCTAATCTTATCCCTAAGAGAGACTCCAAGCATAGCTCGCAAAGATACAGTGATAGTTATATTTCCAATAATTATAAAATTCCCTGCTAGTGGTGCATTCTGCCAAATAGCGAACGAAGCTAGCGGTATGCATTGGATAAGTGCAGCTAATAACGATCAGAAATTTCTCAATGTTAAATGCAATAGGGAAGCCCAGTGTCCGGTTTAATAAGTTTAGCCAAAGATATACATGAACTATTTTGTCTGTAATAATAATCGTACTAGACAATTTAAAACATACAATCGTAACTAGAATACGCAACTTCAATTTAGATCCGGCACCCGATGAACAGAGTTAATGTACTTTTCACTGGGTAATTCTCCTTTATGTTTGAAGGAAATAATGTACTGTTATCGTTTAAACGCGCACAGTTAACGTGTAAATAGGTTCAAGCTTAGCCCTCAGGTCTTGTTCCCTAATGACGAGTAATTCGCATCGTAATTAACATGAAACCGTCATTTTAGTGAATGAACTGGTTTGAAAAATGCTAATATGTGGTTGAACGTCAACATTTAGTGGGCACCTAAAGGAGCGGCGTCCGCTCACGTCCCGTTTCCACGAAACGACAACATTTTATCAGAGTTCAGTGTACCGCAGTGAGCTTGTAAACATGTGTGGGGGGAGTGAGCGGGCCACTCGGCGGTTCGCTCGCACATCTATGAATGCCTGCTGGTGTCGTCATGTCGGCTCGTCGAGCTCGTATCCACAAACGCAAAACATCTTTACACTTTTAACTCACAGAATTTGGTTTCAAACACGTTCCAGATAGGTAGTTTCCATTTGACAGGACATTATCGTTACAAACATGAATGCAACATTGTTGGTCATTACCGATAAGTAATTCATAGACCTGCCTGCAATTGACATTATTCATGTAATTATGCGGCCAGCAATTACTACTAGTATAGCTCGACGGAAATATTTGGTTATTATTATTATTCATTGAACGCTATTTGCATGTCTTCCGGTTTTAATTTTATGAAGTCGTTAATGACTGACGCTAATGGAGTTGTTTTGTAGTTTTGGTGTTTCTATAAAAAACAATATATCATCTGTTTAATCTTTGGACTGGATGTTTACAAAATGTCATTTCAACAATTTATGTGAGTAAGTAAAAGAATTACCTAGTGTGCAAACAGTGCATCAATCAAAAAACACTTTTCGCAATGACGTAAATATTAAGTCGAAGTCGTCACCTTGTTATTATGTTAATATGCAAAATGTACCTACTACTTTTAATATCTGTCGAACCCAAAACTTCAGTGTCACCTATTAGAGTATGTACTACGTAATTTACATTACCAATTGGTTATTTTATAGAATAAGTATATAGTATTAAAAGATCTGGCTACATTACAATGTTTACTATTTAATGATGTGCACGGATTCTAAATAGAAATTAAATACTTGCGTGTTCGTACACATATGATAGGTAGTTCTAATACTATGTATTATTTAATTGTTAGGATATATCCGTTACTTCTATTGCAGTAGATTAAGTAATATATTTTTAGTTAATTTGTATTACGGATATTGTATTCGCACGCTGTATTAAATCAATCATATTTAAAGTTCATACATTGTTTCAAATTATGGATTGGTCAAATTAATACGTATCTAAAGAATATGTTCAAATAGTGAAACCTAGAATTTACTATATGAACATAGTTTAAGCTTCATATATCATGTGGGTAATCATACGTCATGTCGTTTGTCACGCAGAACTGGATCCTAGGCTATTATCTAAGGATAACAATCCCTCCTGACGTGGGTCGCGGGTTCCTCCGAATCCGACTCCCTAAAATGTAATTCGCAAAGTTACTAAATACTTCCACTGTCACTTTGCTCGTAATATGGACTCTGGACTATGTATAAGATGATTTATCTTGGTACAATAAATATCCTTACCTTCATTTATGTGTCATAAAAGAAGAGATTCCGGAGATAGTAACACTTTTTAGATGACTGCTTACTCTAGCATCCTAGAGTAATGATGGTCTATTGTACGTCATAATGTATAGTGTATATAATATGGTATAGTGTGAACTTTTACTCAGGCTATAGCCTGGAGCTATGATATTTTAGTATTAAAAATAAATCATATTTTTAGTATATAAAATAAATGTTATCATTAAACATACAACTTTTACAGCAGCTCTAGCTTAGAACCAATAGTACCCTTGCCACCTCACCTACGCGTTGTGCGTCCTGCCGAATAGCGAATGAGGCCCTGGCAACCCGTTGGCCGTATTGGTCCATCGCCGCAGATTATGGTCCAAAACCCCTCTTCTTCGTATGTCTACAGCTTTTCCTATTTACTTGGGGTCGGCTTTCCTTGTTCAACTGAGCATCTTTTAGGTCTTTTTCTACCAGGTGGCGGGTGGATTTCCACGCGTTCGTTTTGTCTCTGGCAATTTTAGGGCAAGTTTTACCATATGGTCATCGGGACGTCTCTCAACGTGAACATGGTGGTATGTTCACGTTGAGAGACGTCCCGATGACCATATGGTAAAACTTGCCCTAAAATTGCCAGCATTGCAAACGTTTTCTTTTAATGTATCAGCTATTGACGCTACTCCGATACTTCCCTTGATTTATAATTGTTGCACCCGCGGGTGCCGTAAAAGGCAACTTAGGTACAAAACTTTTAGCGGTGAATGGGTAGCAACGATCTCTCATTGCACCTTACCTTGTATAAGTACTGCCATAGCGAAACCGCATGCCAAGTGTGGAAATTATGGCAAAACCCTTCACTATCGCTGATATGGCCTTAACTCCAGCAGATTGTCACGTGCTGTTAAAGTATTGAGTAGTAATTTAAATATAAGCACAATTCGAAACATGAGTCTTGAGTCTCACGCGAGATACATTCAAGGATGTATGGGCATGAGGTGTCGGCCGGCGGGCATGCGTTACCATGCGCAGTACAATCAACTTGAGCAACATCGTGGAACTACTTAATTCGTGAAGCTCGTAGGCGTCGGTTTGGCTTCCGCGTTCGTCAGCCTCATGTAGAGGCGGCACACGCCTGCAAGGTCGTGCGAACCTCTTTGTCTCTATTTTGATATGGTTAAGGTTAAAAAAACACCGGTTATTCACACAACAATGATTTCAGTCGTCCTGCCAGCTGACGTCACTTTTTGGCTTGTCTATTCGTATTGTGTATTTGTGACTATTTCAATTTTAACATTGTAAGTTTACATAGGGTTGTTCAACCCAATAGTCATATTTTTAGTATCTATGCTTAAAGATGCTAAATAAATATATAATATAACACTAAAGTCTATTGGCAGCTACTAACACTACTTACATATCAAGTTGAAATCATCATTAAAAATAACCCAATTATAATTTAGGAAAAAAATATCGCATGCGAATCAGGAATGTGGACTGAATGAATTCAAAAAGAAATCTGATACGCGTTTTATGAAATTTATTACATCTCAATACTTTAACTCAGCATTTTGTTATTTTATTACCCTACGAAAAAAAATTAATTTTCTTTATTTAATAATCTAACATCGTAACGTCAGTGTTGTTATAATTCCATGTCAAATAAATGGGAATAAATCGTTTTGACCTTTCGACAAAAGTAGCTGAGTTTTTCTCTCAGACAAAATAATTTTAGCAAATTAATGTTACTTTTGCAAAAGTATCAATTGCTCATATTTTGTTAACATTGCACGATCATTTTTCAATGAACTAAATAAGATTTTTGAAAATAACGAGGCTATTGAGCTTCTCTACAAAGTGCATTAAACTAAATGAAATTTGTTTGTCTATGTTCGTATCCAATTTACATTGATTTAGGAAAAATCGGTAGAAGCAACAACTGTAAATTGTGGTTCCTATTAGAAGTCATATACTCCAAGTCTCAACTTTACAATTCAATGCAAAATTGTCTCGGCCTATTAGTGAATTCTATTATGCCTAGATTGCAATGAAAAGATTAGTCTTAACAACATAATGTAATGTTGTCTATTATAAGCAAACGAGAAACCTTTGTTCTCCAGGAAACAAGAATCGACTGGTGTTTCGCAAAGAACAACAGCTAAATCTGTGGATTATGGACGTAATCGTTTGTGTAGGTAGGACATTCTCTCTATAGACAATCTATTCTAAAATGATACTTTTTGTGACATTTGAAAACTTTATTTAACCACTAAAAGCAATGTTCATATGAAGTCTTTGAAAGATAATACCTGTGTATTTTAAATTTGGCTAAGCGTAATCTCCAATATATAAATATTAAGGAACGATTGACAAAAAAAATATACTAACAACAAAAATATTCTTATTTAATTAAACATACTCAATGAAGACCCAACAGTAGCACTCTTTTATTAGGTATAAGTCACGCCACAGCTGTTTTACTGCTTAGCTTTGTTGCGCTTAAAAGGGGGTTTACTTTATTGCATTACGCCGGACGTTTGCAACAAAATAAAAACATTTAAAAAATATATACTTATTATCAGGAAGGCCTTTGTGAGTTCCAATTTTCCAAATACATGTAATATATTATAGAATTTAAAAGATAAAAGATATCAAATCTTCTATTATAAAATAGTGCACTTATATAATAGATGAATTGTATGCTGTGAAATTGATACAATTTTTGTCGTCATCTTGATGCATCGTTAGTTGTAGGTTAGCGACGCTGAGCGCCCCCCTCGTGCGTTGAACCACCGGTTATATTTAACTGAGACTACACGTGTGCGTCGGCAACACGACACACCACTCACCAACATCGAAACCGTTTTTAACTTCAAACCATTCACACGCGACACGAAATGTCTGAAATTGAACAATTTGAAATTGAGCTTCGACTGGCGGGATTCACCACGAGCCCATTCTTACGGATCTCAAAACTCAGGCCAAAGCAGGTACAGGATGCTTTTAAAATTTGCATTCTCTCGTAGTTTTCAGACAGCATTCAGACGTCGAAAGTGCATTGTCGCTCAGTCCTCTATGCGAGTTCCTTTCCGCTGGCTTATGTATATTGTAGGGAACAAGGTGAAGGCATTCAGCGTGAGTACCTGAAGATTCACAATGGCGTACAATGAACCCAGTGAGACGCCCACCCGGCCCGTCATTGTGACGTACGGTCGCGTACGCCATTGAAGCTTCCTGGCATAGCGTCGCAATCGCAATGCAACTCCATATAATAATCAATCAATTAAGCCATTTCTCTAATTGAGTGCAAAATACCAGTATAAACACTTACGTTAAATGTATTTTGGACTTTAGTGAAAAAATTGAATCGTTTCACTCCAGCGGTACTTTCTACGTATTCCTTGCTATTCATTTTAAAAACACATTTAAAATTGTCGTACCGACAACAACTTATCTTGGACACTTTATTGGCATTATTTATTTTATATCACATATATATTTATTACATAGCATTATTTATTTTATATGTTTTTGTAAACACGGTACCATAGGCACAAATTTATAAACTCGAAAAAAATTCTTTCGTAAATTTATTTCTTGAAGAATTATTGAGCAAAAAGTTAATGTGAAAACCGGTAATGAATAGTAACTTTTTTACTTAAGCCTTGTTTGTAATTCGCCAGCAGGGTAAGCCATGTGCAGACTAGGCATGAGACTTGAATGATGTCGACTACGACCTCTTGATTGTCGTAAGTCGACATCTTTCATATCTTCTAAATATTGTAGTGATAACTTTTATTTCAATCGTTGATGTGTACAGATTAAACAAACCTCATTGAACCAATAACGCGATGAAAAAGATAAAATGCATCTGCGAAAACAAAAACGAAAAATTGAAATGGTCCGATAACGCACAGTAGATTAATTCAAACGCCACAAACAATTTATTGTTCAAATTGCTCGCTAAGTTATCGCACATAGGCGTGCGGCAATAATTTGAGTAGATGGATCGGTTATTTCGCATGCTATACTACACTCGAATAATTGCATCACAATGAACTGCGATGTTGACTAAATGATATTGATGCATTAAGTTTTCGATTACGCTGGGAATGTTGCGCGCGAGTTCCATTAGGTTGTTGTTTGCGCTTACGAACTTAATTAGGGATTGATGCTGCAGTTCGCGGCTCGATAGGTATAGGGGCGTTTGTCGTGAACCCTGATTTACTGCTATAGAGTTATGCGTTAATTTTCAAGCAGACATACTATTGTGGCGGAACCATGGAGTCCAGGCGTAAATATCTATTAACAGCTATATCTTTATTATTATTAACCCATTGAACGCCGGGAATCCAGACACAAAAAAAATCTTTAGTGTCTGGCGCCTTAAGGCGTCATTGGCGGTGAAAGGCTTAATGTTATGAATAGTAAGAAACGACCAGGTCAGCCATCTGATGGGTAGTGACACGCCTGTCTATTACAGGTGCGGTGTTAAAAAAAAAAAGAACCTACCTAAAGTTTACTTTTGGTTACCCTTCATTACTATAATAAGTGCAGTGATTAGTTTTTGTCTCCTTGAAGTACTCACGATAAAAATATTTTATTTTCATTCAGTCATTTTTTATGTTTAGGTTTATTGCCAAAACTTTTCAGTAGCTTTAGAGAATTATCGACGTATTTTTTTATGAATTTAAAATATTTCTGTTGATTCGATGCGATAAATTAAAATTTTCTTACTATTGTGAAAAATGGATAATGTTAATTTTAGTTATTTCATTTTATTAGTTATTGAGTATATAAACTTATATCAACATTCTAAAGTTAGTAGGTCGCCACTGAATTTATTCCAAGTAAGCGTTAAATCAATTGCCACATTTAAAAACCCTTTCGTAATTAAAATGAGTCGGTACTACGCGCATATGCGTTTGCGGTTCGATTGCGCGACATTCGAAAAAGTGAAACATCATCGAACAACAATGGTATGCAAAACGGAGTAAATTACCACCAATTTGTACCATTTACATTGAATTATCCACTAACGAATGGCTGTGTTATTCGCTTCAATGCAACTTGTAATTCTAGTAACAATTTAGCATGTTTTAGTTTCTTTAACCCCTAACCAGGAAATGGTAAATATATTCCCACCATTATTTGAACCTTATTGATGTATAATAGAGTTCAATGAATTTTGAAAAATCCTTATGCCAGTTAAAATAACAGTAGATTATGTTACAGGGTATTTTTTGTTTCTTAAATTTTCTGTATTTCCACGGTAAAAATACATACCTAATTAGTTACTTTAACTAATTCCCTCTTTGACCTAAAGACGTATAGATCTTGTTATGATAGACAAGCTTATACTTATTTGAAATACCATTGAAGCAAGAAACTCTTAGTTAGTGTATAGGAAATCTAAACTTTTAGTATCATATGGATCCGCATAACATATGTATGACTCAAGTTTAAGTTTCGCTATGATTTGGACGATGTCGCCGTAACTATTTAAGCCATAAATGAGGGTGGACACACACGACGCATGGGTCCAATAAGGGCAGGCGCACAACTCGCGTGCCCGCTAACTTTTCGCAGTTAATAATTTCCGCGGCCGCGTTGTCGGAAACTTGCCGATGCTCGGTCAGCAGAAATTTTGTTTTGGCCGCTTCTGCGGGGAAACCTAAGTTGGATTATAATTATTCAGTTAATGCACCGCAAAAAGTAGGCGCACGAATTTAGAGGGCCCGCGGTGCGAACTCGGTAGTGGAGTAGTATTGATCGGTGTGCGCGCGCATCGTCTGTGCACACAGACGGCCGCTGGAGCGTTTCGGCGGCGTGCCACAACTGAAGTGAACACTTAGTCACATCAGAGTACCATTGACTGATGAGATACAGCGGCAACAACAAGCCGTTTGATGATAACACTTCTCCGGTTTTATGTTAACGCGGCGACTTGTGCGCCACAGTTTGTTTTATAGGAAAATTGTAGATTTATGAAGTTTTTGGTGTATATGATTACGGAAATAAATAAGATTCAACTTTTTTAAAGTAACGTTTTAAGTTTTTTTCAAAAGAATCTTTAATAAATGAAGACACTTGAATGTCAAATATAATTTAACACCTGTTTCGACTGTTCTTTTGACTGTAAGAAGAATACAACAATATTCGTTAAGGTTTCATACTGCGTTGTATATGTTGTTGTTTCTCTTCTTAAAACAATATTTTATCATTGCTTCTTTGTAATAATCAAAAGAAACAATATTGTTAATTATATTTAAATTATAACAAAAAATTGGTAACTTAATACTTAACGTAAAACTAACACTTCGATTCAAACTATCGCATTCAGATAACTTATCAAAGATCTCTCACTCCTTGGCCATAGGCGAACTAAAATTACTAATTACGTATGAACTATTTATATGTCTAAATATGCGTATTAAAATATATGGCAAAATTCTATGAGCCTTAAAAAATAATACGATAATACGCTTTAGATTGACAAATATCTTGTGACGTATGCGTGCTGTCACCCGCATCAGCCCAACAATAATTGTTTTCTCTTTGGCCCTTGGCCTGGTTTATGCAATTTCTATGCGATGCGAGTTTCAGAACCTTCACAACTAAATGTAGGATAGCGTTGCGTAATAAGAAACGATTTATACTTAAAATAACTAAATTACGTAAATAACTTTACTTGAAAGGAGTTATTAAAGATTCCAATTTTCATTCACAGTTAAGTAAACGTACAATTAACGAGTAATGGATTCGTAAGAGGGCATAATAACTCGTTATTCAATTCATTATTTTATTGAGAGTCAAATACTTCCAATAAGAATCAATACTCATGTACAATTAACTTTCTTCAAATGTAACAGTATTTCAAATCGAACTTTCTTTTGCTTAACTATGTTAGCACTTTTAAACTTAAAATGAATGTATGTACAATTTTTTCATAAATTGTAAAGTTTTGCTTTAAGTGTACTTTTTTATTAACTATTATGTCAGTATTAGTTACATATTTATATTTTTAATGTTGCGCAAAACAAAAAATGTTTAGGACCTTGTTACAACCGGAAATCTTTAAAATGCCTCATGGTGAGTTATGTACTTAAACAATATTGGCAGACTCATGTCTCTCGATTGCCTGAGGGAGACTGAGTATAAGGTAACCATAATCTCACTTATTTCTATCCTATCGCTATAACAGTTTTTAATTTAACGTGTTTGAGACAACAGACAGAGTAAAATCACTAGACCTTACTACTTAACAAATTAATAAGTTTCGAAATGCAATGTCATGGAAATCCTTCTTCGGGATCCATAATACTAGGTTTGAAAACTCATTCTATAAGAAGGAAACGTTCAAATGTTCTATAAATTTACTATGTTGAGCGGGCTAACTTGAGATAAGTGTGAGTGCCTAAGCACTATCTGTGTGCCCAAATGCGATCAGCTGATGTCCCGCGCGACTCGGACTGCTTATCCCTCTTCCCCCCGCGTGATTTATCGCCCTCTCCGGACCCGTAGATATCGCCTTCCGTTTTGATACACCCAACCAAATATCTTTAACGCCATACACATTGATTGGACACCATCATACAGGTGTGATTTCCAAACTTTACTGTCTTATTTAATGGTTCGCGAGTGTCGTCCACGAAACAGACGTGAAAGAAGCATATGCCAACCAGATATCGACTGGGAAGGATCGGTTCAGGTGGAAATCTTAGGCCTCCGTTCATCAGTGAAATATTAGGCTGCTAAGATGATGGATCCCCTTTTCTGTATAATGCTATTGCCCCCAGCACTCAAATGTAGCACTAGCTTGCAACGTGATATTTTTACAAGAAAGAACTAGTGTCTGATAAATTCAAAATACATTTTGAGGATTTTTCCTTATTAGTATACACGTCAGAATACACTTAAAATTTACCTACAATTAACCGACGAACCGTCTTCTATAACATTAATGTTTGATTTTTATACATAACAAATATAAAAAAAAATCATCTTGTTTCATTGAATATAGATTACTTTGATGAATACCAACTTGTACTAATGGCATCGTTGTGTTGAAGAACGTATTTAATTAACAATATTTAATTATTAAGCCGAGATCAAAAACCTTCGCCCCTCGGAGGTGGAGATATCGAAATTTGCCACAAATCATCTCGGTCTCGACAGTCCTCCGCGGAGGAGGTCTCTGCCGGGAAACTGCTGGCTACGGTCTTTTAACACAACGAGATATAAGCAAGATCTTTTGGGGAGTAATCTTCGGAACATCACTTATTCAAGTCGATCTTTTTATTATATACGTAAGGCTCGTATATTTATGTTTAATTCTTTTTCGTTGTAATAAGTTGAATGTTAATTTTATTTAATACTATATTTCTTCTTTATAATATGGGTAGACTCTTTCGCAAATGTAAAATAAACATGCACACAGAATGCGCATTGTTTATAAAGTATTCTTATGAGGATAATGGTTACGCGGACTAATATAGCGTGTAGAAACCACAATGTAACGTAATGTAAATGTCATTGAATATGTTATAAACAACAACAGTACTTTGAAGTACTTTGTATTAAATTGTTAAAGATTAATTTTCGAATGAAAAGGTCGATAGCTTAATAGTAGACTTATGGGACGAAATGCAACGTGAAGCTCAAATTTTAGCACTAGGCGTTCCCAATATCGTAGAGGGCGGAATCCTATGATACTATTCATCTCGGTGTGATTATTTTACCAAAGCGGAACGGTGCAAGCCAAACTGTCAATATGTTGCAATAAAGAACGCTCAAGGTTTCTCTATGGATATGAACAGTAACACCTGATGTTTATAAAGTGAACGCAAACCACTGCTTTTTATTGACGTTCTGGCATAATTTACAATAAAAAACTGTAACGTTGATAACTGGTATTATAATTAATGTAGGTGCGTAATGTTTGAAAATTAAAATACTATACCAATGTCCCTTTGACTGGATCGTATTAGTTAACAGTTAAATGTTATGAACGTCTGTCTGTATGTNCGGAAATAAATAAGATTCAACTTTTTTAAAGTAACGTTTTAAGTTTTTTTCAAAAGAATCTTTAATAAATGAAGACACTTGAATGTCAAATATAATTTAACACCTGTTTCGACTGTTCTTTTGACTGTAAGAAGAATACAACAATATTCGTTAAGGTTTCATACTGCGTTGTATATGTTGTTGTTTCTCTTCTTAAAACAATATTTTATCATTGCTTCTTTGTAATAATCAAAAGAAACAATATTGTTAATTATATTTAAATTATAACAAAAAATTGGTAACTTAATACTTAACGTAAAACTAACACTTCGATTCAAACTATCGCATTCAGATAACTTATCAAAGATCTCTCACTCCTTGGCCATAGGCGAACTAAAATTACTAATTACGTATGAACTATTTATATGTCTAAATATGCGTATTAAAATATATGGCAAAATTCTATGAGCCTTAAAAAATAATACGATAATACGCTTTAGATTGACAAATATCTTGTGACGTATGCGTACTGTCACCCGCATCAGCCCAACAATAATTGTTTTCTCTTTGGCCCTTGGCCTGGTTTATGCAATTTCTATGCGATGCGAGTTTCAGAACCTTCACAACTAAATGTAGGATAGCGTTGCGTAATAAGAAACGATTTACTTAAAATAACTAAATTACGTAAATAACTTTACTTGAAAGGAGTTATTAAAGATTCCAATTTTCATTCACAGTTAAGTAAACGTACAATTAACGAGTAATGGATTCGTAAGAGGGCATAATAACTCGTTATTCAATTCATTATTTTTATGAGAGTCAAATACTTCAATAAGAATCAATACTCATGTACAATTAACTTTCTTCAAATGTAACAGTATTTCAAATCGAACTTTCTTTTGCTTAACTATGTTAGCACTTTTAAACTTAAAATGAATGTATGTACAATTTTTTCATAAATTGTAAAGTTTTGCTTTAAGTGTACTTTTTTATTAACTATTATGTCAGTATTAGTTACATATTTATATTTTTAATGTTGCGCAAAACAAAAAATGTTTAGGACCTTGCTACAACCGGAAATCTTTAAAATGCTCATGGTGAGTTATGTACTTAAACAATATTGGCAGACTCATGTCTCTCGATTGCCTGAGGGAGACTGAGTATAAGGTAACCATAATCTCACTTATTTCTATCCTATCGCTATAACAGTTTTTAATTTAACGTGTTTGAGACAACAGACAGAGTAAAATCACTAGACCTTACTACTTAACAAATTAATAAGTTTCGAAATGCAATGTCATGGAAATCCTTCTTCGGGATCCATAATACTAGGTTTGAAAACTCATTCTATAAGAAGGAAACGTTCAAATGTTCTATAAATTTACTATGTTGAGCGGGCTAACTTGAGATAAGTGTGAGTGCCTAAGCACTATCTGTGTGCCCAAATGCGATCAGCTGATGTCCCGCGCGACTCGGACTGCTTATCCCTCTTCCCCCCGCGTGATTTATCGCCCTCTCCGGACCCGTAGATATCGCCTTCCGTTTTGATACACCCAACCAAATATCTTTAACGCCATACACATTGATTGGACACCATCATACAGGTGTGATTTCCAAACTTTACTGTCTTATTTAATGGTTCGCGAGTGTCGTCCACGAAACAGACGTGAAAGAAGCATATGCCAACCAGATATCGACTGGGAAGGATCGGTTCAGGTGGAAATCTTAGGCCTCCGTTCATCAGTGGAAATATTAGGCTGCTAAGATGATGGGATCCCCTTTTCTGTATAATGCTATTGCCCCCCAGCACTCAAATGTACAGCACTAGCTTGCAACGTGATATTTTTACAAGGAAAGAACTAGTGTTCTGATAAATGCAAAATACATTTTGAGGATTTTTCCTTATTAGTATACACGTCAGAATACACTTAAAAATATTACCTACAATCTTAACCGACGAACCGTCTTCTATAACATTAAATGTTTTTATATTTTATACATAACAAATAAAAAAAAAATCATCTTGTTTCATTGAATATACGTACTTTGATGAATACCAACTTGTACTAATGGCATCGTTGTGTTGAAAGACGGTATTTAATTAACAATATTTAATATTAAGCCGAGATCAAAAACCTTCGCGGCCCTCGGGGAGGTGAGATATCGAATTGCCAAATATCTCGGTCTCGGCAGTCTCCCCGCGGAGGACGGGTCTCTGCCGGGATAAACTGCTGGCTAGGTTTTTACACAAACGAGATATAAGCAAGATCTTTTGGGAGTAATCTCTCGGAACGAAACTTATTCAAGTCGATGTTTTTATTATACGTAATGGCTCGTATATTTATGTTTAATTCTTTTTCGTGTTAATAAGTTGAATGTTAATTTTAATTTAATACTATATATTCTTCTTTATATATGGGTAGACTCTTTCGCAAATGTAAAATAAACATGCACACAGAATGCGCATTGTTTATAAAGTATTCTTATGAGGATAATGGCTTACGCGGACTAATACGTAAGCGTGTTAGAAACCACAATAGGTAACGTAATGTAAACTGTCATTGAATATGTTATAAACAACAACAGTATCTTTGAAGTACTTTGTATCTAAATTGGATTAAAGATTAATTTTCGAATGAAAAGGTCGGAATACGCATTAATAGTAGACTTATGGGACGAAAATGCAACGTGAAGCTCAAATTTTAGCACTAGGCGTTCCCAATATCGTAGAGGGC
The DNA here is from genome assembly GCA_019425675.1 of Leucinodes orbonalis. Classification (NCBI taxonomy): domain Eukaryota; kingdom Metazoa; phylum Arthropoda; class Insecta; order Lepidoptera; family Crambidae; genus Leucinodes; species Leucinodes orbonalis. The sequence goes on from PQWD01010743.1 coordinate 45,726, forward strand.
GGAATCCTTGATGGACTATTCATCTCGGTGTGATTTATTTTACAAAGGGAAACGGTGCAAGCCAAACTGTCAATATAGTTGCAATAAAGAACGCTCAAGGTTTCTCTATGGGAATGAACAGTACACACACTGGATGTTTTATAAAAGTGAACGCAAACCACTGCTTTTTATTGACGTTCTGGCATAATTTACAATAAAAAACTGTAACGTTGACTAACTGGGTATTATAATTTAATGTAGGTGCGTAATGTTTGAAAATTAAGATACTATACCAAATGTCCCCAGTTTGACTGGATCGTATGTAGTGCTAACAGTTAAATGTATGAACGTCTGTCTGTATGTCTATGTTTGTGGTCTGGATATCTTGTGTATATAATTAGGTACATACTCACTCACCTAAGTTTCCATAATTCATAGTGATCGCTTAGTTTAGGACCATTTAGCCACACAGTGTGTATTTCAGCGAATTAAAAATAAATATTTTAAAAGTTATTTGTTGATTTAAGCAACACAAGAACGGCAGTTCTATATTCCAGTAATATGTAAGAAATAAACAAAATCCGTGATGTTAGTTATTCAATGCTTAACGCAGCCAATGGCCCTCATTCGTACACTTGACTGCTAACCTTGCTCCGCTCGCCGACAGCAAACGTTACCAACCACTGGCTGTCGCCTCATCTACTCGTTAGCCGCTCACGAGGTCATATATACGGGTTTGGCACTCGATTGTTAATTTACAAGTTCACACGCGTCATTATTTCGCAACATAAGGATCCTGGCGCTTGGTGGTCTTCAAGTTCATATTTGTAACCTTAACATAACTGTTGACTTATGATATTTTCCTGTTTGATGACTTATGAGTGAATTGCCCACCTGAATAAGCTAGTAAGGCTTATCTTTTGGGCATATAAGTACTACGATAAATTATAAGCATGAATATATGTATAAACCCTAACAGATCATGCCAAATGATTGTACTGCATATCCTCTATACTTGGGTATCGAAACCAATGCTGTTGGCACGAAATATATTTTCAGAATGCTCACTGTTTAGTGCTAAACCAGAGCTTTTGCACATTATCCCTTCAACGTTTGTCTCACGTTTCATACCGGTGCAATACTTGAATACTTGGCAGGTACCGATTATACGACCTTAAACAAGTATCGCTGCTTTAAACAATAATAAGCGGTCAGTTCTTTTGTCGTTTGCAATGCGTATTCACTTTTTTTGTCACATGGTACTATAGTAGTAACGTAACCGAGCGTAATACAAACATGCGAAATTATTTAACTAGCGTAGAACACTTACCAGGATGATAATCCCGATTTCAGTGCGGTCGTAATCCTGTCGCCTGCAGCGCATCGATCGGTGCTGCGGTTACCACCCGTAATAAATAAATTTCAATTCAGGATTTGTTGTTCTTTTTATTATTTAATGCTCGGCTAGTTACTGTGATGTGGCTGTGTGATGTGATGAAGCAAAAGGTTTTACTTTTGTTATTTATTTTTATAAATAAATAAATATCCACTGACATTCACACAGCGCCATCTAGCCCAAGTAAGCGTGAAGCCTGTATTATGGACTAACAACGGATAAATATACTTATATACATATTTTTTTGTAAGTACATCCAATTATACATAGAAACACCAAGACATTACAAACAGACATGTTCATGCACACAATGTTTGTACTCCCCGGGGATCAACCCGGAACCTTGTGTTGCAGCCGATCTCACCGCAACACGAAATGGGTCGTCAATATATACTGCTGTTATTCGTATCGCATAACACATACTCGGCCTTATTACAAAAAAGTTTTTAGAACTGGTTTAAACCTGGACTAACTGATCTTGTATTGTTACGGTATTAAATTAATACCAGGCTTAAAATGTGATCTATTACAAAAAGTATACCAATCATTGACTAGGTAAACCAAAGATAGTCCCTGTTCTAAGTTTTCGTTCATTTCTTATATAATGACTTCGTTCAGTACGACACTCCGTTTCTCTTAAGTTGCAATCAACTTTTGTACTTTTGAGGCTAATAATATTTAAAATAATACAACAAATCTTAAAGTAAATTTTCTTCTTTTAAGTTCCAATCCGTCAACAGTTATAGTTTTGTTTAAAATAATGATATATTTTTATGATTCCTATGACATAGAGCGTAGTTAGCGCGTAATTTGAAAGTAATTGACTGTCAAGAAGAGCTCTATTGTTCTTTAAAATACATGCAAATAAAATAAGGAATTATTGTTATATTGTGTTAATATATTGTACTGACTCGAAGTTATATTTTGTGACTCTGTATGAGAAGTTCGTGGGTTAAAATTGTGAAAATAAGTCGCATCGAATTTTCGAGTCTAAAGAAAAAGCAATGATATTCTCTATATTTCATCATTGAGAAAAAGCAGTAAAATTTTGTGTAACTACAAGCAATGCAACGTTCAATTTCACTGCAATTATGATAAACAATCACAAAAAATTAACATAATTGTATTAAAAAATGAAGAGTGGAAGAATATATCAATGAAGTAAGTTTTATATATACTTATTGCTTTTACCTATCAGGTAGTAAAACATATGATTTCTTTATAATTTATATGCAATTGAAGTTCAATATATTTCACAATAGTAAATGTACATTGACTCAAGTCTTGATTTTTTTTACATAATGTAGTAAACTCGAATTGGATCTTGTACTAAATATTAATGTATAGAATTCAAACATAATATTTAATATAACAGATTTGAAACATGTAAGTAAATTATCTTTAATTGTAGATTCCACTTATGATGGTGGCTAAAGCAAAACATGTTTGTAGACTAGCCATTATGAAGGAACTAAAGAATTTTAAATGAGTTAATTCCAGTATCAACTGGATATAAAAAGCAAGGTGAATAGTCACAATAAAATGAAAGTAAAAACTTGGGAGAGAAATGTTATATTTTATGTAGCACTAATATGGTAGGGGTATAGAGACCCAAAATTAGATGATAACAAACAATACAATTGTTTATCTGTATATAGAAATTATTAATAACTTTGACAAGCATCTTAAAAAATCATACTTTCTTGCCCCATACCAACTTTACATACTTATAACTATTGTTTTAAAATCACATTTTTTTTTTCAGTAATGAGTTCAAGAAAAGGCAGCTTGAAATGGTGGAAGTGGAGTGGAACTGTGTAAATGTTAAAATTGTTTTAATTTTAATTATAAATAGTATTGTTATAAATGTTATAATGTGACAAAAAAGATTATTAAATAAATGTTGGAATAAAAATGTTTTGTTATTTATAAATATTGATGTATCAGCAAGAAAAAATAACAGTCTCATGTAATATCCTTTTCTTTTTTTAAATATCAGACTACCATCAGCATACATTTTCATCTCCGATATGAGTCACAGTTAACTGCACCATTTACATTTTTAAAAACAATACCGTTGTATTTTCTTGTTTTTTTTTTCAGTTCCTTTCTGTCCATTTAAGTGCACGTTTTTTTGCCACTATTTCATATCTTACTGATCAGTTGTACTATAAAAGACGCCATGTACCTATATCGGCTGCATCATCATGAATGTAATGAAAATTAAGCAATATTTAAATTTCTAGATAAACTGACATGTATTCAATTACTTTATGGCGAGCCCATTTGGGTATCAAAGGCATTCATGGGAGTCTTTGGTGAAATGGTCATGTAAACATCAAAATTGTTTTGGCAAAACGTTTCGTAATTCTTTAATATGGCGCACGTAATTCAAATTCAATACGCCGAGAGTCTTTTATACTTAATCTTAAAACCATTAAATCGACATAATTGATGATCGTAACTAAATACGATGTTACAAAAAATCTAAGTATAACCTCAGAAAGTTAGTCCACTGTTAAACTAGGTGTCACACGGGTTTAAATTTAGCACCACAGATAGTCGAACCTAAGCGTTAAACCTCATTTTGTAATAAGGATTTTTTTAGTCCATGGCTTAAACCAAGATTAATCCCAGTACTACATTTAGTCCACGTTTTGGAATAAGGCGGACTATGTCTAGCCAATATTTTGTTGTATATAAACTAAAAATTGTAAGTATTTCATTTAGTGGTAAACTTCCGTATTTAGCTGTCAACGATGTTCATTACATTTGGGTCTTGATGCATCATCTTCATACAACTGTGTGTCATTTGTGATCCGGTTCTCCGCTTTACTCCTCCAGCCTCCACGTGCGACCTTTCGCAAGTTGTCGTCCGGTTAAAGGCAGTATAATCGAGACCATTATACACCAACAGTTAGAAACTGATGTTTGTCAACTCTTTATGGTATCCATATGTATTATATTAGTTGCCACTTGCGATCAGGTCAGCTGTATGCATCATTGCGATTGATAAGTCGTAAATACTGTTATTATGCTGTTCCGATTCCTTGTATGCAAATTCTCAGCACGATCAAGAAGCAACGCGCTTTGTTCTGGACTCATGCTTTATACCTATGTGAATAGATCTCTAGAAGGTAATAATAAAGGCCCGGCTAACACTGAAAATTTATGGAACGCGCAGGTGCCCAAAGGTTATATAGCCTTACATATGCCTCTTATATTTCATTTACTAAATGTATGTGGTAATAAGAAAAGGCTAGTAAATTTTCGGAATGTATTGCGGAAAAATATCGTTTTGATAAGAGAAATGTAAATCCGTATCTATTTCTGTTAAGCCATTTGCGAATACGTAGATATATGTATCAGTTGTGTCCAAATATAATCATAGTGTCTAAATGTATATATATATATATAGATGACCATCAAATGATAGCTTCATACATTGACCATATACTTGTGTTGTTTCAGGTACTTAACAAATACACCATGATTCTACAGGAAATTCTTAACGTGAACTGCCAAAGTAAGTGCTTACCAAAAATTAAGATATGAAAAAAGTATCTTATGAGAGCAGTATAGCTTGACTTCAATAAGCAATTGTATTTTATCTTCATCGTGAACTTCAAGAATTACATAAAAAACGTGTTCGACCTTTCCCAAACTGATTACGCGGCAACTTTCAAAGTTTTAAATCGTGTATTCAGGCGCCGAGGCTGTCTTACAAGGTTCTTTAACACGTTAAAATAATGTTTTGAACAGTCTCAGGCCACTGTCGGAGCCTATAATACTGGCAACAATGTTTGGTCGTATAAACATTGATATGTACTTCTTAGTTGCATGTTAATATCTAGAAAGTCCGCGTGAAATGAGTTCTGGATTGACAGTTTGATTGGATTCCGATGCGAATCGATTCGGATATGGGATGCGAGCCTAAGGGCATTGTTCGACGTTATTAGGTGATCTGCCAATGAGTCTGGTGTTTGGCTTTATTACAAAGCGATTATACAGGATGGTTGGAAATAACCATGCAGTATACTGCTTTGGACGATGTCATTTTTTACGATCAGTTGGTGCTTGATGCTTATCCAACACGTTCGTAACAACTATCCTAGCAATTAATATTTGTATTACTATTTTGTAGAACAAATAATAACGGTTTTAAAAGTGGTATTTTTGTTTAAAACTGGAACCAAATAAATTAATATTCCCAGAATGTCAAATTCCAAACTAAGTTAATAACTTGAACTATAGGAGCAGAAATGGACATATTTTCAGATTTTTAAAAATCAATGTATTGAAATGAAAATTGTTTATTTAGTTAAGGTCCTTACAGAACACTTATTATGAATGTCAAATGAAGCTACCACTGGTTCGGGAGGTAGTTTTCCACTATTCGTAAAAGAACCCGGAACTTTTGTTTAGCAGTTGGCTTATCAAATTATATCAATTGCTAACTCAAAACTAAGCTTTATTGTTTTACTTTATAATTGATGAGATGAAAGCATGAGCTCATGTAGATTAAAATAAGCGCTTCGGTTTACCAACCACGCTGTATACATAGTAGGGTAGGTAGCGTTCTAAAACCGAGATCGGAGAGCCGCGGCTGATATCTCAGACGCCTGTCCCAGCTCCGGTGAATAACGGCCCCACACCAGTATCACGCGAGGAAAAAGTTGAACACGTAGCGGTGCACCGTGCATCTTCGTTGCAGATCTCGCTGTGCCATTATTTGACACACATTCCGATACCGAGTGCGGTGATTAATGTACTTGCCAATAAATCATTCGCGTCGGGGAGTGTTCCTGAACTACCGTGTTATGTTTATTTCGATTTCCTTCGAAAATAAATGACATTAACGTTTAGATTCTTTCAACAGAAATATAACTACATATTTGTTAAAAACTCTTCTATCGAGATGTATATTTTTGTTCTACATATATTGCAGTGCTGGGTACAGGTCTTTGCCATTGTATCGAGTAATCGAACCTACGATTTCTTCGGCAAAGCTCCATTAACAATCTTCCGCCACTCATCGGCCTGTCGGGCTAGAATGCGTCCTACGCTACAAGAAATCGAAATAGATAATATTGTATAATATGTGATAGATGTAATTCATGGGCTATAATAGTCAAACGCCAGAGAAATCATCTTGAGAACTTGTCTGAATTTACCTTACCATTACCTGTATGGCCTTTAAATCGTTTTCAATGTTTTGTTAACGATAATTGCATAACCACAATATTTTGGTGTGTGCTTGACATAATGATATGTGACCTTACACGACGAGTTATCAAGGAAATGGTAAGAAACATCGATCGAGACGACAAAATATCTAACGGAGCGAGTTGCGTGGGGGAAATGGACCGAGAGCCTGTTCACGCGCAGCGCTATAATAGATCGTCATCCGTCCCAGTTGGTTTCGGTGCGTTGCACCGAGCACGTGTATTTACAATATTTGGTGTTGCAACACATCACTCGCATATACCGCTAACTCTCTACGGGACAGTGTTGTGACAACAAAGTGCTACATTATACAGTTTGTGTGATTATGTCAGTGCATCACAGTTGGCAGACATGTGTCTCATCCTAATTTGCCTTAATTGAGGTATGTTCACTGTCGCGACTCTTATCAATTCACGCGCACTGTTTGTACACAAGTAGTACGCGTTATCAAACTTTCGAGTTCTTTGGATGTTATTATATTATTACGACACGTCTCTCGATTCGGTTGCTTAGGCGACTGGTGAATGTGCTGATAATTAACACGTGACACGGTTAAACGTAATACAACACAGCTGTTTGTAATTTGGTACAGCGAGTGTTGTGTACACAGAATAAGTACTGCGGATTTCAGCTGTGGCAAAACTGTAAAAATATTTATTCACTTTGTGATGTTATGTTCTATATCTGAACTATTCAAAGCTTTCAGCTTAACTTAGTCTATTCTCATTTATTTGAGATATGGTACATACGTATACCTATACAAATAGTGTATAGCATCGAGGCTATGGCCTTAGTACTCGTGTAGCTTGACCGCAGCATAATGAAACCTAGGCCATCTTTTAGAGGCGGATATCGAGTTACCCAGATGCATCAAAGATCGTTATACATGCTGGGTACAGACTGGATCCGTCTTAATGCATCGGATAACAAGTGGCATCGGTCACACAAAAATGTGCCAAATATGAAACTCGATTTGGGTCACAAAGAAACATTACAGAACTGTAGTCATTGATGTCAGAACAGTAATACTACTAAATTGATAAGCTCGTGTCCACTTTAATTTAACTTCAATTGCTCCAGTGGAGTGTTTATCAGAAGTCCCCAACTAAGTGTAATTCATTTATATAACCAAATCGCTATAACGCTGTGTAGACTTCAAATTGCAAGAACTAGATCGTCTGACACGGCGTTATCGGTGACCCTTGCTTCCAGCTTCAACTAATAACGGTCTCACGATATAACCCTTCCAGAAATACGCAAGTCCGTTATCGGTACGGATGTATATGTCGGCGACCCAGCTTAGGGTCGCGTGACGTTTGTGCTATTTCGTACAAGATATGCGAAAATGAACACATTTTTTGCTTGCGTAATTGTAAAGTAGCGATAATGAATTCCTATTTATTTTAAGCCATATATGCCGTATGTGCAGGCCGTGTAAGCAGATGACGATGGTTTTATTGTTATTTCAAGCTAACAAGGTTTATTTATATTTATATATCTTAGGTGTAGAGTCGTTACATGAAATTGATGTCAGTGTGCCATATCCATTTGCTTAATGTTAATATTGCTAATTTAGTGCACTTAATTAAAGCGCTTACTCTATAAATGTACTAATGATTAACTCCCTATGGGGATAAATTAACACTATGTGAATTTTTCCCTACTGTTAACTTGCTTAATAATTGACTTAATTCTTATCAGGCGAACAGTAGCTGGTTGCATACACGCGTATTTATCGCCGCGACCTGTAAATGTGTTTTATTGTCGACTTAAAATTCGCCTTTCAATACGATTTGCGATTTAAACGTAGTCACTGAAAGTGGAAAGCCTTGGTATTATCGAGTAGGGAGCACGAGTGTATGCTTATTTAGCAGCTCCGACGGCCGTTCTACGTGATTGCGCAAATATTTAAGCTGTTTGCCGATTCGTTTTCATGCATGAATCGCAGTGTCCGATAACGGGATACCTGACCTAAAAAGACAATTTGTCTCCATTGAGGTGTCGTTGCTCGGTGCGCTGTTGGTGAACGACGTATTCGACGTATCCCGTAATGAGGGCACGTACGTCTGACAACGAACAAATGCAGGGGGCGTGTGGCGTGTGCCCGCGCCCTATCTGGAAGATTTACGCACATCTTTAACGTTGCGTTACAAAATGTAATTCATACAATATTCTTATTGCGCTCGTAATGCATTAGTCGTGTTTTGATACGACTCTGACATCAAAGTGACCGATATGATATTATTTAAGAAACAGATGAAGAGTCGTGATGAATCCGGTCGAATTGAGTAACCTCCTTTTTGAAGTCGGTTAAAAATGAAGCTGTTTTGAGTTTGATGACGATTAAATGAAACTTGTATTAGGACTATTTTTTAATAGGCAGGGAAACGAGTATAGATTTCACCAGGCGTGCACATGGTCATCAACACTCGTTACTCTGAAAAAGCAACGAGTGATGTGCTGCTGACCTTTACAAATATGAAAAATGAGGAGGGGCAAGAGGTTTTGTGCCTCTGATAACCTCTCGCGAACAACGCAAACCAGTTTTCTGTGAGGCTGTAGTATCACACTGATTGAGTCGGCACACCGCACATATGTACCGAAGCATGGATATGCCACACTCACCTTTTGCCAATTTAATAATACGTCACGTCACAAGGCTGAAATTCTAACAAAAAAACGCAATGGCCGGGATGAAAAAAGACTTTGTCCAATAATATATGCAGTTTTAAATAGAATATGTCCAAAAAACTAAACGATTCGCACATTGCAATTAAAAGTTATAAACGAAGGCAGCCTTTTGAGACAAGTAATTTTTCGTACGCCAGGTACGTATCACGTTATTTCTAATCAGTTATCATAAGCTGTTAGGATTCCTATTTTGTGTGAGAATACATTATGAAGTCAATGCTAACTTCACATTGTTATTAAATCTATGTAACGCCAAGTTGGCAACAGTGTTAATATTACCAATAGATAAGATTTCCTAAATTTTTAGATTTAATTTTTGAGTCTTTTATGAGTTTGAAACAGTATATAACAATATAATAATTTATGCACGCTTCGGTATATAGAAGCAAGGGTAATAGACAATCCCAAGTGTTCGCATTTACCTATTCTCAGGATTAACTTTGGCAGACCCGGGCTCATAATGCATAGTTAATTCTGCACGGTTTAAAGTCGTAAACCTACCGACCAACTTGTTTTGCCTTATAAACGCAAACAATCGAATGCCAAACTTCGGGATGCCATGGTTTTGTTATTGTAACCGTGTGTTTTATTTACATACTCCTTGGAAGAGTCATTATAAATATGTCTCGCGTTACTAAGATGGTATTCAATATTCAAATAGAAACTAAAATATATGAGGAACAGCATGTTTATATTAATTCTAGCCTTAAGATAACATTTTTTATTTGTTGTCTAAGAGGTTTATATAATTCATTAAGCCTGTTTTAAATGTATGGACTAGTTATTAAATTATTTTTCTAATTTTCTTTTGCACACTTATCAAAATATTTTTTTCCTTTTACATATGGGAATCGCGAACACAGATTATTAAACATTTCAAGAAAGACAAATATAAATCTAGTATTAAACAGAGTATCAATTATTATTATTGTTGAAATAATAATTACGGTCTCATTTAAATTCAATTTGTTTCATTTAAATTGAAAAACATAATCAAAACCAAAATGGTAACCAGATAATAAAAAGTGATGATTCTTATAAATCGATTCAGTGTTTAAAAAGTTTTTTAATACGTGAAGAATTTAAATAATTTTTCATATCTTTTCCATAAAACTTGTGAATTCTCTAGCAAGCAGTTAATATTCAAGTCGCCTTTTCTTCGGAACGTTTCCTCCCGTTTTTCTTACCGCTTTTGAAATATATTTGTTATGACAGAAGTCCAGCACAGCTTTTTATTGGCGTTGTTTTAATGAGATTTTAATGATGTAACTGTTTATGGGTAATGTGATAACAATGGCAACGTTAAAGTGTTAACGAAAATGGCCGGATACTGCCTGTTATTACCTACACTAGAGTGTAACACGATCGTTATTCTTATAATTATGGTAAGTGATTGTATTAGTGTACAGTCCCACGAGAAACAGGCGATACCGTGAATGCAGTTTGTTCACTAAGCAAAAAGTGTCCAGTACTTAGCTCATGCACATAGCTTTATGTATGTGTACTCCGATTAAAGAATAATCAGACCATCCTGCACGTGGCTAATTTGTAAGGACCGAAGCACAAATCATATTTATTTTCAGACACTCGGGTGATTCGACCTGCAGTGTCCTAAGGAAACTGGCCAAAATTGCATATTCACTATGTGAGTGTTTCCCGGAATTAGAACCCACTACCAGATGACGCAGCGACCTAAACTTAACGCTAAGGCCACTAAACCAAAAGGTAGTAACACTACGCAGAGCTGTTACACGCACGCACACTGGCACATGTTCACAAATACAGGAGCAATTTAATGAGAGCGAATTTTATTCGATTCTCTTCAATTTTTAAAAAAATTTAAAAAATAGGACTGGCGCGTCTCCATTGTTCAAACAAACATTGGCTCTCTAACGAAGCCCCAGCTTTGCTTAAATCCTTTATCGTATAGCATCGAAAATCCTATGAAATTCAGTGTTTTCCTTACTGCCGAGAAATATTTTCAATAGAGGCTTTATAAAGATACGACTATTTATCTCTAGTCTATGTTGATAGCAATGATTTGATAAAGCTGTTAACTTCATTCTTTTTCTTTATTCAACCTATCACAGTCTGCTGCTAGGCATCCCCCATTTTTCACACGATATTCCGATCCTGCGCTTTCTCATGCCGCCTAACCCTTTCGCAAGCCGACTAAACATCAACTGTCATTTTCGATAATTTGATGGAATCATCAATGATTGAAGGAATATTTAATAAAATGAAAAATGTCTCGTTGGCGAAACGACAAAGCACTTTTAATTGAATTCTTTAGTCACAATTGCGTATATTTTCCTTCCTTCAATGTGGCCTATTGCTAGTTATAAATATACATAGATTCAAAGATTTCGTCATGCCTTCAGGGTTATTAATACATAGTTTAAACTGTACGTCACATCACATCAGCTTTAATCGGATTGAGCTATTTCGAGTGTAAACGAGTTTCAATTACAACAAGCTGTACTCTATGAATAGATTATTTAGTTATTTTAATAGAAAACTTATATAAATAATGTTTAAAATCTACATCTTCGAATAAATCAACACTAACTTGCGATAGAGCTATTAAAAAACCAAACCATTCTGACTTAGTTTACGTGCGGTACATGCTTTGTACGTTTATGGCGTATACTGATTTTACAATACGTTTTCCTGTTTAATTCAGTTTATTGCACAAGGTACATCACAAAAATTCTTTAAGACTAACTGTTAAATAACTCAAAAATTAAAAGGCTTTGCTGTGATAATATTAACTCTTAAATAACCATTTTTATTTTATTCTAAGCAGCCTTTTGGATCCTTTTTAATCCACACAATTAAAAAGAAAATGTTCAAGCACATGGCAAAGAAATGGCGTTACCTAAACGGTAGAGTGAGCGCTGAGCACATGCCATAGAGTAGATAACAGTAGAATAACGAACAACGCTAATAACGGCATATAGTCGTGAGCCCCCGACCTAATTAAACTGTTGCGAGTTTGAAGACGGGCGCAATGTTTTCACTTCCCCGGGCTCAAGTTGTAGTGGCCGCTCCAAGACTGATTCTGACTTTTGATGAGTTACAGAGTTCCCAATATGCACTAGATCCAACTTGGCGTCGGATCGTAAACTTCTAACGTTGGTGTACTGTGTGCACAACATCCAGTGTTGCCACTTTAGTTTTAAGAATGGGGCTGTGGAGAAGTTAAGAAGAATAGATCAGGCTAGATGGAGCTTCAATAACCATTTTTGTATAAAAAAATCTGAAATAAACATAGACCGTTGAAAAAAACAGCGTGACCGATGAAACAGAGAAAGTAGTTGTTAGCATGGCGAAAACTTAACGCTTTGGTTACATTTTAAGACAAAAAAATGGCTAGATAGACCTTTACAAACAAGCGAACCTCTGAAAAAAAAAGTTAAGTAGACCCAAGGTCAGGGCTCTTGTACTGACTGGAAACTGCAAGTTGAAAAGTCACCTTCACAAAATGAAGCTAAGTGACTCGGAAACTTGCAGATTCTGCGCGGAAGAGAGAGACACCGATGCATCTACACTGCAATTGTGGTCCTCTACAACTATTATTTATGCCCAAGTGACATTAAAGCTATAAAGTTGGGCAGGGTCCTGAACTTTCTAAAAAGTGCCCAACTTTTACATTAACTCTAATGAATACAAGACTGTATAAGCCTGAATAGCCCCAAAACCCAAATAATAATAATATACCTTTTCGGGTTAAGTAGTAGAAAAGGAGTTCACCTATAGTAAAAAGTGCTAGATCTAGCCCAAAAGGGCTAAGGTGACACTGACAACACTTATTGTGTAGGTATACACCTTTGCCTGATATCTTCTACTATTTATCTCAAGTGTTAATATTTGTGAAGTATGAAAACTAGTTTTAGTTTTCTATTTGATAATCAGGCTTAAGTTTTACTACAGATATATGTGTAATTCATCATCATCATCAACTCATTATACCGAGGGGCAAGCAAGAGCTTACCCGTACAGAGTGTATATGCCTTAGTCGTCCACGAGGGCCCAGTGCGGATTGGCTGACTTCACGCACAACGTTTTTTTTTCTTTGCAGGCGTGCGCAGGTTTCCTCACGATGTTTTCCTTCACAGTAAGGACGTCGAAGATACACGTCCATACAATTTCGAAAAGAATTGGTGGACATGGCGGGATTTGAACCAACGCCCTCCACATCGGAACAGTACAATTTAATTAACCATACATAATCAAAGTAAAATTTTCTTCCGAAAGTGCTTCTAAACAATGTTAATTCAATCATATTATTATCTCAAATATAATGTTTTTTATACCAAGCATACTTTGCATTAGTCAGAATGAGTAACATTTCTTTGCATATAAACAAACATAACACAAGTGGGAAACAATAAATTCCTTTATTAAAAATACATTGCTTAGCATAAGCAAAGTTGCTGCTATAGCAATTGCCATATAATCAAAGTTAGGAAATATGTGTATTTATTCAGGCAAATACCGAATATATATTTCTCAATTAAGATATATTAAATTCAAAGACTATAAATTTAACATTGCAAAGATAGGCACGCATGGGTTAAATAATTTATACAAGTTATTTCAATATCTAAGGCTTGTTTGGTTTTCGTCAACTGAGTAATTTTTTGCTAGGTCACCGCGACCTCAGTTGCGTAAGACGCATCAGTTCCTCTTCCTAGTTTGCTCTTAGCGCACAATGACGCCGCCCCATTTCCGCGGACCGACTGTTTCACTGTTTTATTCGGTATCCTTCGCAAAAACATTTAATGACTGAGCAGGTACGCTTAGGTGCACAAGTGCATTGATCTTTGTTTTAGAAAATATTTTGTAGGTTATTTGTATTAGTTTATAAAATGGTTGATGATCCATGTCCCATACATGACATATAAAATATAGTTTTTACTTTGTAAGGTAGAACTCTATCTGACGTTTAAGTATTTTTGCTCATCTAGTTTCTTTGGTTGTTGACGGCACTTTTTTATTTAATTAAAATTTTTTTAGTATGTGTAAGGTATAACTTTAAAAAAATACATAATATTAGAGATTAGCTAGAAAACTTAATTTTCAACCAATAGGACCATTTCCTGCTTAAAGAAAGCATTTTTTTCGTTATTTGACACTGCCAAAAACCAATTTATTTTGGTAAAAACGAGTAAGACTGACTTTGATCACTTAGCTTTTAATAAAGACTGAAGATTAAAAAGCCTACGGCAGCTGGTTTTCGTCTAAGCTTAGTCTCAGAAGTTTTGAAGGCCAACAGCAAACTACAGCGACCAAAAAAGTGGCGGTTGTATTACGTGAGATTGAGCTACCGTCGCTAAGGTCCAAAAAACCCTATCCATGAACATTTTTGTTATCAAAAAACTTGTTCGGTCGGTATATTATTAATAAAATGTTTCATGTTTTATACTTCGATTTTTTTAATACTTCGATTGGATGCTTTTGCATTAAATAGATAGCTCAAAAGTTTATCAATACGGAAAACGTAGCGAGCTTTATTTTTGTGAAAAGCGCAGTTTTCCCCCATTCACTAGTTGTGAAATCGTTATCATCTGTGCACTGTAGCTGCTTCTATTTCCTAATGGGGCTCGCGTGCATATAGCTTTTTTTTAAACGTTTTGCATATAACATGTATGTGTATGCTCTACTGCATTTAGTTAAGAGCTTTCAAGTGCTCATTGAAATAGTTAAAAGTTTGATTACACGAACGGGTCGCATATCGATTTAGATATAGTGCAACGTGGCACTCCTGTTTTTGTTGTTTTAGTCGGTTGTTGAACACGCGATTATCTGCTTTAACCCTTAGGTTAGACCTTTTATTAAGTTTCTTTTATTAAAATGAATGAAAATCATTGTAACATCTTTATGCATTATAGAAATCTGGAGTGTATACTCAGACAGTTTAATATTTGCCTTACAAGGAAAAAACACCGTTTATTCGGTGATTGACTCACTAGTGCTAATAAAGATATTTCAACTTCAATTAATCAATGGGTAAAAGTTATAATTCAATTATTTAAAAGTTTTATGTTGTATAGTGACCGAATCAAAGATGAAACCAACCTCATACTTAAATTAACTAAATTTTGAAAACAAACTTAGTATTATTAATATTTTGAAAAAGTATGTAAGTGTGTAAGTAAGAATAAGGTTGGGGTAAAGCTAATGTGACAAATATTCGGTAAGCTACGCCATGTCCTATCGTCAACGATTCCGCAATGCTTAAAGATAAGTCTTAGACCAATGGGTCCTACAACGCAGCTGAGACATGGACGGCGGGATTGGTTCACAAGTTCAAAGTCACTCAACACGCAATGGAGCATGCTTTGGTCAGGGTCTCTCTTAGGGATATTTAAGATCTAAAGTTACCGATTTAGCCCGCCGGGGGCATCAGTAAGTTGAAGGAGCAGCAGATGTTTGATATCATAACCATTTATTTTTTTTATTCGCAGTCTCAAATATTCGTAATACTTATACACGATTATCGATTCTTCGGTTTCGCTATCTTAATGTGGAATTATAAGTGCACTTGCACTGGGTGGCGTTTTATCGTGGGGCACTGCCTTCTTATAGTCTGCTAGTTTTATTGATATATGTCTGTTGATATCTCTTAATTTTATTGATAATTTCACTTACATAAAACTCTTCGAATTGAAGTTCAGTAATTTCCGATATTCCTAGAGACTGACCTTTAGGAAGCTTAAGAGTACAAAAGCAACCATTTCTACTAAACTTACATATTTCAAATACACGTAACTCTGTATACTGACGTTGTTCGCATTTGTTGCGATATCATTCAATAGTTTTTTGTGAATTAATTAATTCAACTCATACGCCTTCTTGTAACGATGTATTCGGCAACCTCGTAATAATAATACAATTGTCTTGCGATAATGTTATCTATAATAGAAGATAATAATCCTGTTCAAAATGCAAAATTCTCCATTAGGCGCGCTCGTTCAGTTTGTGACTTTCGGACAATAAACTAAATTACTCGGAGAACAACGAGGCGTCCGGGCAACAATGATATTTCGGTAGCTGGGAAAAAAACAAGAGGGTTGTTTCGGGACCCGTCGGGAATTCTCCCGGAGCGCTTTGTACGCCGCGAGGAAAAGAGGCTAAGTAGACAGCGCAGGAAGCGCTCAGGATACTACTATTTCATGCTATTTACATCGCAACGCCAATGTGGATGTCTTTTAGATACATTTTACTCGCGTTGGAATTTGAATTTTAGAACGGCTCTTTTTTTTCTTTTGCTTTAGCTTACTCTTATTGTCCATTCACATATTTTCTCACTCCGATGTAAGAGTGTGCATTGTGATGACCGAGATTCAAAATGTAATCATTGTTGATAAGACACCAGATATATAGTATGAAATTTATACGCGATAAGTCGGATTAGATTATTTTAATACTGTTGTAACAACAAATCGGCTGTCGATAGGCTGATGCCGTAACAATATTAATATTGATAAAACACTGTCAATCAGTCAATGACTCTCCCAACTCTGCATGCTATCATACACAGAATTATGGTGTATCAAACGACAGGTGGGTATAGAACGATTCACAAAAGAAGACCACTGCGCTGAAGTCCTTTAAGGGTCCCTTTGTAAGTGCGGTGGCGGGCGACGGCGGAAATGTTTGTATTCTGTGTACACTCGTGTAATTTTTCAATATTTCACAATTATTTTGTTCCACATCATTAAATTAGTCACAATCTTGCGCAGATGGCCGCGATTAATGGTCATCTTTCGTGAATCGTACTATACATGGCGTAAATCTTGCTTGAATAGCAGGTGTGTCCTTAGAATTTAAGTTTGTACACCTGGCGCAGGTAGTCGTCCCTTTATCCACGAAATAGCAACGGCTCCCTAAAGTTTGGTATTTAGTTACTTGCTGATTGTATTATACATTGTATAAGGCTGTAATGTTGGAAATCTTAATAGAATGAAGAATATTTAAATTATCATTAGTTAAATTTCTTTGTTGGAACTAATGCGAGTTGCGAACTGTACTTTTGTCAAGAAAGGCGAAAGCTATTTGCATACATTTAACTGTTTAAAACTCCATCATACATACATTTAGCGGAAACCATGAATTCGTAAATATGATATGCCCTTTTGCTGAAAATAGTCATGCGTGATATTCCTTAATGTTCACTGTCTTTTGAATTTGGTGTTTGTATACAAAAAACATTAGTTCAGACTTCATTACTTCACTCAAGTATTAAAGCACGAGCACTGGAGAAAGTTGGCTGAGCCTTCGGAAATGACTCATATTTGGACAAACAATATGCACATTATGTAAATTGGACCATTCATCCATAACTCCGATTGAAATTTCTCCCAAATCGGGACTTTTATTATGTAGAGAAGGGACTCTACATTAAACCTTCTTAATTTCAATAGAGTTACTGAGGTTTTTGTTTTTATTTTAACTTACATCTTTAATTTATATAATGTTCCTTGAAAATAAATTTTAATGAAAGTTTACTGCATCAGAAAGATTCGTGATGCAGAAGCTGCAATATACCAAGAGTATGATAGTGGGGCGGTGGGTTGGGATTGTTTTGACGGGCCGGAGGGTGGCGGGCCCGTGCAGGCGGAGAGCGGCCCCCCTGCGCGGCGCAGCGGCGTGCGATGCGCACCTCCGCTTCGCCGCGCGCCGCGGAAACGGCAGGTACCTCGCGCTCCGCCCGAGCACCGCTCAGTGCGCGCGCTCTCTCGCCGCCGGTGGTAGTGTACGCAGTGCGCGGACGCACGCGCGCCTCCCGTGACCATGCTGCTGGCCAGCTGGTGAAGTGGATTTATCAGTGCAACGGTTGACACGACATGTCCTGTGACAGGAGAACGAGGGCCGCGCGGTTGCTCGATCTGCGGTGAGTTCGCGACGCACCGCCATGCTTCCTGTCACGATAGACCGATCCTTTGTTGAATCCTCGCGTGGAGTGATGTGCCCGTCTCTTTTAACGCGTTGTTCCTGCTGAGTAAGCAGATTATGGTGTTTGTGTGGTTACAAGTTTATTGTCATATGACTTTCGGTGTACATTTGTAGCCGTGCAAGAATTTATTTATTTATTATACCGGTGTTCTAATTGGTATTTACTATGTATAATTAATTTTGTGTTCACTCTAGGAAAAACGTTAACGTTTCAAGTACAAAGTCATTAAAGTAACGACCTTGACAGACTAAGTTACGAAACCAGCGACCCGAGCACACGTAATCTTAACAAAATTGGCGGTCACGATTTTCTCTACCAGCCTTCGCATGGTTCTAAACCTTCAGAATTCTTTATCAGATCCTAGATTATCCAAATAAGAAGTTTTATTAAGTCTGAGTTAACTATTTCACCACAAGGACCGTAGCATTTAGCGTCTTACAACAATGGCATCATTAGCGACAAGTCGTTATTCTACATTGCACCATCGACGCCATAAACGGTTGGCGGTGCACTTACGCGGGGCCTTTTGCAAGAGCAACTTCTTTCTGGTGGAATGCAGAATTGCTGAGTGCATGCGACAAGAGCGGTTTGAGCCCATGCGCAAAATCGCAGATGTGGGGCGAGACACACTCCCCGCCTCGCCTCCCGGCCTTGAAAGGCTCTTGACCAAGCCAGCGCCGTCGATGTCGTATTTATTGCAACCTCCACGATCCGTACCGACGAGGTTATTGACGCCTCGCTTCTTACCCCTTCTCTTAGTGCCTTTTTCATGGGAACGCTAATAAAAACAAACGCGACTCTGCTAATGCTCGCCTTCTCCTTGAAGCAATTGTTCTCATGTCGATCTCGTTATAATGAATAACTACAATACTTATTACGTCATTGCAAAGCAAGTTTCCGCCTTCAGAGTTTGGTAGTTAACGATGTGAGTCACGCGACTGACATGCTACATAATAAATCTATATTTTAAGATACAAAGGGTCCGAACATTTCAGTGCATTGTCCTTGTTGTGACCCATACTTGTTGAGCAAAAGTCACGAGTACATAGTAGACAAGCGCAAGTACAATCTATAAATACACCCGTCAGGCGAGCACCTACACAGGATCGATGCCCAGCCGGTCCTAGGTGAAGGACGATCGTTCAGTTCTTCGCCCCTACACAGACGCAACATCTCATGACAAAGCGCTGCAAGATATTAATTTAACGATATTTTTTATACATTTGTAATCGTTTAACGTAAACGTTAAACGATATGTTGTTCATTTCTTGGTATTCGTATTTTTGACATATGAATTACTAAAGCGAAATCTTCAATGTTATTATCGTATTAATTGCCGAGTTGAATCAGCTGTCCGTGGCATATGGCGTCGAGTTCCTCACTTCACAAGTGAATGAGGCCGGCATATGTTGCCGCTTTCACTCCCTACATTAACATTCGGCGTTTCGTACCAATGTTTATTAATACCTGCGTAACCGCGAAATCTGGCAAAAACTTAAGCCATTATTTTTTATGAGATATGATACCCAATAACTTATAGGATATACGAGGAATAAGGAACGTTGGCAATTTGGCGCTCAATAACGTCATGGGAGGCGTGCGTGTTTTGAAGGTATAAATCCTTCGCTTTGATTGCGCTGCCATTACTCCACATGTAAAGACGTTAACTTTACAGGTGAATGTTCCAAAGAATTGTACGTATATATATTATATGTAAACACCTATTATGGTAGCAAGTAAATGCATCTGTAAGGAGAAGCCCCATTGTTCATTATCATTGCACGCTATGGAAACAAAATGTTTAGCTAATTAGAATGTTAAATAAAGAGCGAAGCATGCAGCAACACGCGTGCCCCGGTTGAAAGCAAGGGTAGTTTTTGCCGACAGCAGCTGGTAACCCCATGAGTGACTCACGTCCTGTGTCTGTGCCCCACTGGAGGGCGGGGTGCGTGTCATTGACCCCACTCGCAGCCCTGTACCGACACATACATACGCCACACAATCCATTGCCCTTTGTACTCTCTATTATTTATTGCATTTTTGTTCATACAATACATCCCTGCGCTTTTTACACTTCGCGCTTAAATTATCCATTTTGCATGGACTTTTTTAACTCTTGTTTTAAAACGACTGCCTATTTTTCGTTAAGTCTCACCATTCAATTTTGACTCTGCAACCTTAAAATTCTCAGAACCAATGCAAAATCGTATTAACTTTTTTGCGGGTATAATAATTACTCTATTCTACCTATGTTGGCTACATGTTCTTCGTAACCATAAACATTATTACCTTGATCTTACTTCCTATATTTAATAGGTTTTGTCTTTGTTACCGAACATTAAGATTAGTAAACGATTCCTGGAATGACATTGAAGCTATGGTCGATAGCCGCGAGGCGTTTGATCCGACCACAGCCGCGGTTCATACCGGTTTCCACCAAGCCGAGACGCATCGCATTGTTGATCCTTCTACAGAAAAACAAATGAAACAAACTTTTTTCTCGTTCGCTCGTCAGGCTACAGCAAGCAACAACGGACTGACCATCTATGTTACTTATTTTCTTTATATAATATTCTTTATGCTTAGTTTTAATTTTAGTTTGTTTATTAGATTATTTTTAAATTCAAATACGAAGTTATTCCACCATCGCCAATGCTCGCGGAAGCGTCCGGACCTCGTCATCAACGTAGGTCACGCGTCGACGATGCGATTTGCTTAGCAAATGGCAATGCTTCCTACCGACCCTGCGAAATAGTTTTATACAGTATATATGAAAACTCGATTCCACAAATCCTATTTATTGAATGCCATAATGGCTTATGGCATTCCAAATGATATGAAATGCCTTTGTTATGACAATTTCGCCCTATTTGGCCAATTTTATTGCTAGAAATTGCTTGAACTGGAAAAAGCTGTCCATAAGAGCAATCTCATATGAAATGTTACCGAAACCTGCTTAAAAACTTATGTTTCATATTATGAACCATAAGTTTGTCTTGTCGGTGTAGTTTATTCATTTGAGTGGTGTTAAAAGCGGGTTCGCCTGTAATTCACTAATTAGTATGCGAACACACTAAAATGTTCGTGGCTTTCAAACACTCTGTATTAACAAACTTAAGGCTTCCCCTGATGAAGGCGCCGAAGT
>PQWD01010744.1:0-17173 GCA_019425675.1 Leucinodes orbonalis
AAACTGAACTGTAAATGTGGTGACTCCCCGCGAGATTCGAAATCGCAACCCCGGATCACGCAGCCATCTAAACCGACGCTGAACGCACTGGACCACAGAGGCCATCATCATCATTTACGACGAATTTTTGGACGATTACGATTCATTTTTGATGACCCATTTGGTGTTGCGGTTGAGACGTCGGCTGCTACATCAAGGGTTCTGGGTTCGATCCCCGGGCAGTACAAACATTTGTGTGCATGAACATGTCTGTTTGTATTGGTTAGGGTGTTTCTAATATGTTAAAAATTACGAGAAAACAGTATATTAGTATGTTTATCCGTTGTATAGAACCCATATTACAGACTAATGCTTAGTTTGGGGCTAGCTGGCGCTGTGTGTATGTTAGTGAATATTTATATATTTAAACGTTAGTATTATCAGGTGGATTGTCTACATTGTATCTTCATATTATTCATTGTGTATCCACAGAGGGTCAGTTCTACGTGCCTCGCGCGTATTACACGATCGACGCGGAAGGGCATGCGTCCCAACCCGTGGCGCTCCGACGACTGCGGCGCTCCCTCAGCCCTTACCCCTACGCCAACGCTCATGCTAACGCAGAAGCAAACGCTTGTAAGTACTATTATCCATAATACTTGCCAACCATCCCATGCGGATTGCATCATTCCCAATAACGTTAACACTAACCCTTAATTAGTCCTTAACCCTTGATTTAGTCGCGCGTGGATTTGTCAGAGAGGAAGCCGAGATCGCTGCTAAATCTGGGAGTCGTGAGTTGGAATGCCGCGTGGTACTCTCATGACGCGAAGTGAAAGTCACTATTCCCAGTTTGAGTAGACCTTGCTGAAGGCCATCTGTACTCACCACGGTGATGCTGTAAATACAATCTGCGGCCAACAGCTGTAGTCATTCCAAAACAAAATGGCGGTTGATACTAGAGCCTTTACCGCCCTGACGACACATTGAACAGAAACAATTGATATTCTGTTGTGTCTGGAATCCTTGCGGTTAAAAGGTTAAAACTGAATTAACCTTCGCCATACGAATATCTCATAGAATGGTAATCGTTATTAATTAAGTATATTATGTGTGAAATCCTAATTTAAAACTAGTAAGTAAGTTAATTAGTTCAGGCCGCCTCAAAAATTATTACTTCAATACATTAACGAGTATGTATGGTTGATACTGAAGCAAAGTACGTAAAGACGCAAAATGACGGGATTTAATCATTTTCATGAAGCCTACTAATTCTTCAACGAAAAAGTAATAATTTTACTTTCGCACGGCTTCGTACCGCCCATCCGCGACGCGAATACCAAATTTTTTCACACGCATAAGTAGTCATGATCAGAGTGACAATAATTCAAGGATAATTATCTAAATATTTTTACAGAATCAGGCCATATATGTTTAAATGACGTTGAAAAAGGCTGTACAAGTACTCTTGACCTTATTTTTACTTAAAGCAGCTCGTTAAATAATCCTGTTTCTAAATAAAAATCATAAACGAAATGCCTTACAAGGCGATATTTTTTGTATCTAATACAATACCCAGTAACCGTTCTTGCAACATAGCTTTCCTACGTATGTAAGTTCCTCAACTTGTTTGCTGCACAATGCCCCGAGCATAAATGAGCCATTAGCAACGCTTCCGTTAAAACATAGTGCACTTACGTAAGCCTTGTTTGAATTGCCTGCACAAATACAATATACTATTAAAGGCTATATACTTAGGCTATATATAATAACCTATATACCGCATAACTCAAATAGTTTTTATTGAGGTTAATTAGTTATTAGAACTGGATTAATATGAGAAAACCGTATTCAAATTAAGGGGCCACACGGGAAGAGCCAATCATTTTCCCCTAGGTTTTGAATTGTCTTGCTAGGATAAAGTGAAACTTTATTCTTGTAGCGTATCTATCTATTTAAGTTTGGTTATCTTCAACAACAGACTTTTTCATCATTTCAAAAAACAGGCAATAAATATCAGCACAATATACCCCGTAACATAAAAATGTACTTACCAATTAAAAATAGTTAACTGGCGATGACATTGAATTAAAGTATTTTGACAGGTCACGATTTAATACATTGTAAGGGGCCGAATCGAAATAAATTACGTTTTCGATTAGTTAGCACTTTTATGCATGTTCATCCTTGAAATCAATACCTTGGGTATTGAACCTCTCATCATTGTTTGAGTGACACGTTGTTGGAATTTAATGTAAGTATTTTAAAGAAGTTTCATGTGATCTTCATTAGTATGTTATTATCTCGAGATTGAACTTAGCAATAAAGCTTGGTATATACTTTATATTAATAATATTTAATGACGTGTTATATATAGAAGACTTTAAAAGACTATTATTTTACTTTTATGTCTTAGTAATAAAAGCCTTTATCAATAAGTACCTATGAATCTTCGCTACGCGCAGGTATATGTCTTATACTTACTCGTATGTTCCGCTTGAGGTATTCACATTTCATTGAATCGCCAGTAGCATGCCTTCCAAAGAAAGACATCCGACAATAGGTAACAAAGTAAAACCGTGAATTTGTGCATATGAATGCACTGGTACATTCACATTTGGTATGCACAAGTGTATCTGTATTTAGACCACGGATGGTTACAGTTGTGCGAACGTGAGGCAACCGGCTCCGTTCGTCTAACGGTCCAACCAAGATAGTACTTACCTACTCTAACAAAAAAAATCGATTAGACCTACTTTCTTCAAATCATTACAAGAGTCAAGTGCTCGATATATAGCAATGAGCTTATGATACCGTTACATGGATATACGAGTAAAATGCAAAGCTTTCGCGTGGCATGTTTGTTTGTACAAAACAAACTTGAAAAGCTTACTTTTGGTTGAAATTAATAATATGCTATAGGTAAAATTTCATTATTACAAAATACGAAACGTTTCTCGTGATATCTAAAAAATATTTATAGACGATACAAAAGTGTCTTTGCATTGATTATGGGTATATTTCAATGAATATAATTATTGTTGAGTTTGAGTTATAAAAATACCTTTGTGTGAACTACTTACGTGGTTCAGTGATCGAAGCGTTGAGTTTAAATAAGTTTTTATACGAAACATTTGCGCATCATTTTACTGAAAATAAGTTTAATAAGTTTGGCTTTCCATTTCCTTAGTATGTATTCAGTTATGTATGCAGTCTTCTCATATTTGTTTATGTAATTTTTCCAGCTGGTGAAGCCTCGGCAAGCGCAAACGCGCATGCAAATGCACGGTCCGGAGGTGAAGGCGGCTGGGGTCTACCTCTAGGTCGCATATATGGCTCGTCCAACCCTAACTTGCTTCGGTAAGACCTGAGGCTTTTATGTTTCGAAGTAAATAGAACGTGGAGTTAGCCCATGATAAATACAGTATTGAAGGCAACCAATAACTGTATAAAATAGGATTTTTTTTAATAAATTTTTCCCTGCGCCCGTCACTCGAGATGAAAGATGCAATACCTAGTGATTTTGCTAGCTACAGTGCCGTTCTTAGAATATAGAGGTGCATTGACACTCCTGTTCTATGGAACGATATCTACGCTAGTACCGAGTCTTCTACATATTAAGTTATCTTTATTAATTAAAACTATTGCAGAAACAACATAATGAACTCTTAAAGTTGTTTATATGGAGATTATCTCAATTTACTGGCTTAATATTATACATTTTGATTATAAAGTTACGGCATGTTTTGTAACATATTCTGAAATTGTTAATGAATTTCTTTAGAATAAAATTAATGGTATAATTAAATATAGAAATGGAATATTTTTCTATGTTGATGTAACAGTACAAACTTATATTTTTACAAAAACAACAACAAACAAACAACTCAAATGACAATATAATATGGCCACAAACCATTACTTCTTTAACCCATAATACAAATAATTAATTGTATTCTAATACCGCCAACTGCGAGAAATCAGGAAAAGGTAGATACCTTTGATAGAGTAGGTTAAGGTTTAAATCCGTTTATGTAATTAATATTGATTCATATGTTCCTAGGCATTAGAGCTGCTGCGACGTAATCTAGACTAACAAAATGGTGTGGGTCCATCCATCCTGAGCATTTTCCACCAGTTGCAAGCCGCGCCACCCTGCGCCCGCGCACCTGCTATGCAACTGCCGGAAGATAATTTAATATTTATTGTAATTAATAATGCTTAAGTAATAAATGTCATAAATGAATATAACAAAGTCATCATTTTTCACTCAACTTAATCTCCAACATTCCTAATTCAAAAAATATTTACAGCTTTTGGATTGTTAATTATAAATTCGTATATTTTAATGCATCTATGATTATTTTTAACGGTTCAAATAAAAAATTAAACAATTATGTTTAGCCGATAAGAAACTCCATCTACATTCTTTTTAACTTTTTAACAATATTAGTCCTGGAGCATGGAGGATTAATTATTTTCTATTACAAATATTTTGTGACTGGAACACTGCCGACCAAGATTACACATTTATATTCGATAAACATCCCTGTATTGTTTAGTAATCTTTCTATAATAAATTTGTAAGCCTTATTACCTATAGCATAGTATGTATGTTATACTCGTGTATACAAAAAAATACACTCAAATATTTCCAGAAACTAGGCTGATTCCTTATAAGAGTTGGACTTCTGGCACTTAATTAGTTTTCTGATGGTTTTGTCATCTCTGCAATTCTAGCATCTAGGGTTATTTATGCATGATGTAATGAGGGTGATATTGAGCAAAGAGTATCTACATAATGACAAAGTTTTGATAAAATAGAAGGACAGTCTATAGCTGACGATGAAGTTTAAAGTCAAAAGTGTATGTATAAATTCATCACTCGCCTCTGAATTCACTCATCTCCTCTAAACATCACATGCATATGCCAGCGCCATCAGTTCTAGCTTATTTATTTCTTAATTTTAGTTTAAAGGCCCCCTTATAATTATAATACCTATATAATGCTTTTGTCTAAACTTTCGTCTTAATTAATACGTACTTTAAAAATTTAAATGTAGTACGGTCATTGTTCCTACAACACAACGATAAGTGCTTGGTTCGTAACACACAGCTGTTGTCTATATTTTGGTAAAACTTCAAAGATGCAGCAGTTTTTAAGTTTGTAGGTGATATCTGCTGAACCATTAAATTTAATAAAAAAGGAAACAGTTCTGGATTTAAATTAGCACCTGGTGATTTGTAATCGTATTCCCTTTCTATCTGATTTATTGGTCAATACACACAGAGCACAGACTTTGCCGCACATGATAGACATAGGGAAACTGGGTTGTAGCCCACCACGTGTTTCCGACTACTAAGTATCTATACAATACATATGCATGGATCATCTTTCTTTTCAAATAATCAGATGATATTTTATATTTCTCACCGCTGGGTTCGTACCCACGCAGCGATCAAGTTAGTTGTTATAGCATTACCTATCTATTTGTTACCATGCTAGGGGCTGTATTTTGAGTTTTAAGTTAACTGAGATGAGCAGAGCCTTAATGTGTGTTTCACATGCCACGGGTAACTATACGGGTTTTTGGCCAATAGTAGAAAAATTAAATTTCATCTTAACTGTAGCTATACTTACCAACTTTTAAATTTTAGAAAGATTATAAGTATCTTAACTTTATGGATATACGTATACTTTATGTAATTAGTCACAGCAATTTACGATTAATTTATGTTAAATGACTAATTGATACCTTTTTAAATAAATAGTTTAGTTAGACCGCCATTCATTAAAGCGGCGTATTTTTAGCCTACAAAAAATAGGTGACTGTATATTTATTTCTATAATATGACGGAGAAATTGGATTTTGGTGTTTTAGGTAAGCTGATATACTAATCTTTGGTAAAATGGTAAGTAAAAACAAAATAACGATTATAACCGTCATTAAAAATACATTTCGTCATGCTTTATTAGATTACTTAGATAATATAATCAAATGATTAAGAAGAATGAACTCTGAATTGTGTATAATAGGCTTCTTATTTTTTAATAAAAAGTGGAACTATCAGGGAAAAGATGCAACAACAGAAATCGAAGTAAGTAATAGGTCTTCTAGGTGAGACCTATTACTTTTTCGTAGGCAAAATGCCTTAGCGTGAGCGCTTTTACAGTATTTTTTTAACTGAGAAGTACCTATATCGGTAACCAGTAATAAATTTCTAAATTCAAAATCAAACTTTTGGGTAGAAAGTGACGTGTGCAAGAAACAATAAAATCCATAACACATATTTTATAATAAGTTTAAATAATATTTTTTTTTATCATACTTAATTTAAAAATAAAAATTAATCCAAATATAATATAATTATTTCAGACATGCTCCATTTGTATTTGTTAGTATTACTCGTAGATAAACATGTTATATTTTCCAATAGCGTAGTATTGGGGCACTCCAGCGCTCTGTAAAAACTTTCAGAAGGCTGTTGAAGCTGGCGTGGTTTTCGAAATAGCAAAGAGAATTAGAAAGTGTCAGTGCGCATCTCCATGAACATGGCGGACGCGCTGCAGAACCGCGGCAGCCCCAACAGAATGAATGCGTTATTTTTCTGCACCCCCAGTTCCCCGTATGCCTACTGGGTGAAGCTTGTTCAGAGTGGACACGAGTAAAATGCCGTGCAATATGATTTAATAAAAACATACCGATTTCAAATAGTAAACTGAAAAGCAAAAAAATGTTTTTAGCCGAGTAAATAGAAATGGTTAAATAATTGTGACGACCCATTTAGTGTAATGGTTGAGACGTCGGTTACTACACTAAGGGTTCCGGGTTCGATCCCCGGGCATTACAAACATTTGTGTGTATGAATTGATCTGGGTGTTTTCTTTGTATAAATTGTATGTATTTTCAAAAAAGAAGTATTTAGGAATGTTTATTCGATGTTTAGTATACATATTACAGGCTAATGCTTAGTTTGGTACTAGATGGCGCTGTGTGAATGTCAGTGGATATTTATTTTATAATTTTAATATCGGTGCCAAGTAAAACAAGCGCTGTGTAAGGATCTATCTTTCTTCGAAGAACTGACCCAAGTGACCCATATTACAAAGCTGAAGAGTTTGTTGGCACTTGGTACCGGCATTGAAATCCACTGCCATTCACATTTTTGTTCTTTTTCTAAATTTATTTACTGGGTCACTCACGATTTTTGAAAGTTCCCCTCGGCTTCTCTGGTCTGCCATCGTCAGACCCTTACTTCCACCACCCACCACCAACCGCCTTTGAAGTATCTTCTTTCTAGCAAAAAAAGAATCATCAAAATCGGTTCATATACGATGAAGATATCCGCGAATAGACATAAAAGAATCAAGCATAGGTATAAAGGGTTGAGTAGAGTAACCTCCTTTTTTGAAATCGATTAAAAAGCGTTATCTCAACGGTCCTTGTGCAACGCGCGAATTTTCTGGCGACCATATTACAGCGGACAGTCAAAGTAAAAAAAAAAAACGTGTCTATATTATCACAAAGATTTTCGGATACCCAAACTTGATAGTGGAGTGCTACATAGTAAAACTTTCGGAACGGTATTTTGCTACGGGTGATTTCATAAGAAAGTCATGATTTGAATAACGTCCTATGCGTAATGTAAGGAACCCTCTGTTATCCCGACTCGCCTTTCCGTTTCTTTCTTGCTATGGCTTAAGGAAATGGCACACATACTTAGGTATTCATCAAATCGGTTGTTTGCTTAGTAGCAAAGTTTCTTATATAACTTACCTAATGCTGTGAAGGTTGGTTGTGAAGAAATATAACATATAGTTTCTATTCTTTTGTTTAGAATAATAGTAGCCAGTATTCCTTGTATAGCTAGATAAAGAACGTGGTTATAGATCATTTGCGGAGACGTGTCAAAAAGAGACAACGGTACTTAGAACATGAATATATATATGGATACGACTTAGCTTGTAATGATTTTACTTCCTTTAACAAATTGGAGCCTTCCAGAGAGACTGTGACCATTGCATGTCCCGAGTTATGTAAGATTCAGATGGTAAAGTTTATGACGTGCACAGGAACAGTTCGTCATGTATTATCTTGTCGAAAAGAAAATTAAAAGTATTTGTTCCAGTACATACCTAAATTAGGTTACCTATAGGAATGCATTTACTCTAGCTTTATATCCTAAAATAGCTTATATGTTTTGCAATAGGTTATGAATTTTCGCATTTACACGATGCGATTTTAAACTCCTTTACGATATATGAAGGTTTTATATATGAAGGTGTTAATTTCCGTTTTCGTTCTGTAAAAATGTATTTCTTTTAACCATTTTACTGACGACATTATAAAATGATAACGACTAATCTTGCAAGGCAAAATAATTACATTTATTATGTATGTAGTTCGTCGGTGGCTCAATGGTGTGTACTGTTGCCCTCCCAATCAGGAGGGTGCAGGATCAAATTCCGCCACTTACCAATGTGTTTAAGAATTTTCGAAATTATGTGTACGTTATCCGATACTCTAACGGTGAAGGAAAACATCGTGAGGAAACAAGCGCATGCCTGCGAAATGATTCAAAGGTCGTGCGTGAAGTCGGTCAGTCCGCACTGGGCCTGCGTGGACGACAAAGGCCTATATACCCTTTGCGGGTAGGCTCATGCCCCTCGCTGGGGACGCTTAATGAGCTGATAATGAGAAGAGTGTGTACACAACTCTAGAGTTACCTCTACATTAATAAATGGGATTAGTGAGATACATAGGTATCTCACTAATCCCATTTAGGTAGGTATAAATCAATATTAATTGGAAACTGTATAAGGCCAACTCACAAATAAAAAAAGGAGTGTGTCTTTTACCGTATTCAGATTTACGTAATAATGCACTTACAACATTTATGCGGTCCGATGGAAACATATTACCTCCTTACTTGGCTTGACGCGAAACAACGCCGTAGGGCAAAAGGTCTTAATTAAAATAATTATTATTTCTACTTTTGTTGAATGAAATAAATACAAATAATTACATGTCCTCAATATGTCTTTAGATAAGAGTTGACATGCAAAGACCTCCTGAGATTGCATTGTAAAGGTTAATAAGCATTATTTTTTCAGTATTTAATTTTTTTTTACCTTAATAGTTTATATATTAAATTGGTATATTGGATTCGGGTAGCTACCTACAGCACAGAACATAAACTTTGCTAATATTTTTGTTGCATTACGTACCTAAGTATTTTTTTCTGATGCTCAAATAAATTCCAGAGTGTTTGCTTTAGCTTTTAAAGAATTACAATGAGACCTTACTTGCATGCGAAATACTAACGATGCACGTACAAGAGGTTGCGAAAAAATCGATGTGCTTAATGCAATTTGATTTTGGAGCTAATGCTAATTCAACCTGTAAGATTGAACACTGTTTTATTCGAATTACATATTCACTATCCTTTTACGACCGTAGAGTTTACAGCTATAATACAAATTCCCATGGACATCCATTGATAGTAAGTAATGTAAATCTGTTAAATTAATTACCTACATTTCTTCGTTTTTCTAGTTTTTTGTTGTTGCAAGGAATGTCAAGGTTATTAAATATGATTTTAATATCTATAAGTAGTCGTGATCGATCATCCGGAAATTTGCTATAGGTATCAGCAGGCACGAGGATTGAACTCGATATTTATGGTGACTTCTAAACTTGTACCAAATTGATCGTAAACTACACCTAAGAGATATATTTAAATAAGGTTTAAGGAATAGTTAGATCTCTATTAATCAGTTCGATTTTCTGGTTTCAGTAGCCAATTGGCAAAAATTGAAACTGAACGGCCGTATGTAACACTCTTTTTTCTCCGAAGCTATTTACGTTACACTTTTCAAACTTTGTAAGTATATTCTGCAAACCGCTATAAGGTGACATGAAACATGAAAAAAAAACTATTTTTTGGGGTTCCCCATACATTGAACTGAAACTAAATAAATTATTTTCATAGTACTTAAACGTGTGGGGTATCAATGTTTAGGTCCTGTAAATGATATTGAGTAATATTTTTTTATGCGTGATAGACTTCCAAAGTTAAAAAAAGTGTGTCCCGTTCCCCCTATTATTTCTAAACTATGGGGTTGTTAAAAATGAAAGATGTACATAATCATGAAATCTAATAATAACGAAATTTAATTTGAACATAAAGCTGAAGAAGATACCTCAGTAAATAAAAAATATTTTATTTTCAAGGGCGAGTCCAACTCGCACATGGCCAATTTTTTAAAGTATTCTTTTAATAGCATATGAGAGTTATCGGTATGAAAGTCAGTCATTATATTCAGGTGACCGTTTATCTTAAGTGTTATTTTAATATAACCTAGCTATAGTAGTTTAGTTTAACCTTACCATCCCGCATTTACGCCACATACTCCGCAATCTTCACTTAATCACAAAGAAACTTTACTAATTTTCGGATTCGGATCATCGCGCTGGAGAGTGGCCTACATGACAAACTCGAGCTCAATTTTGCTTGATAGTGGCGTGTTATTGCTTAACTTAATTATAAATACCTAGTATAGTTTGTACAACCGGAGTGTGTATATGTTTTTGTTTCCAGCGCTGGACAAACCAGGCGAATGGCGGGACCTGTCTCAGACGGGCGCTCGGTAATCGCCAGTTCTTCCGTAGACCTCGACTCCGCAGGCCAAGGATATTATGACCAGTATACATCGATTTCCAAATAAACAACGAGCGAGGAGCGTTTGATAGTCTTATTAATTTTTGTTGGTAAATTCCTACTATTTTAAATAAACAATGCTCAATTCTATTAAGTATGTTCGATTCTGTGTTTACAGTTTCAACGGTTTTTCATTTCTTTTGAGAGAAAATTGTAACATAACTTGCTTTACATTTATTATTTAAAACTTTATAGGGAAAAACAACATTGCAAAATAAAGATTTAATTAAAAACAAAATTGGATAAGTAAGTAGGTGAGAAATATTTGTTTAGCCAATTAATATCGCTTTTCTTTACTGTGAGGCATTGTTATAAAAGAAAAATGTGAAAAGGGTAGTAACATGTTAATATAATAACAAAGTATGTATCATTTAATATTAAATTATGATGGATGTTAAATAAAATAATGATGTACAAAAATGTTAGTTTTATTATTTAAAGTTTACAGTTACAATGATTATTATAAATCTTTGGGTTAAAAAAAATAAATAATAAAGCCGTCTGCCCAGACGTGGGGGATGGTAAGAGAGCCTCTTCATATATCACATATTTATTTTATTAATACCCGTGTACATAATTTCTAAATAAGCAAAAATGTAGCGGTTTATTTCGCTAGGTTAGGCAATGACCCGTGGTTTACTTCTGCGGCAGTTCCAGCCTGAGTTGGGGTTTGTTGTATTGATAACCTGGGGCTGGTTCGGGGGCGGGAACAGGCGCGGGGCAGGTGCGGGCGCTGGCTGCGGGAAAATCGGCACCTGGGGCGGGGTGATAATAACTGCGTCGTCAGTCAAGCCCACCTCACGGCCTGACGGGAAGAACTGGGGAGAACGCTGGAACGTAGGTGGCGCTTGGTAGAACTGCGGCTGGAACCTTCCAGGTGCTCCGTATTGACTCTGTACAGATTGACTAGGGGCTCCGTATTGGTTGGACAGTTGATTCGGCACACCATATTGTGTAGGAACCTCCAATCTTCCAAACATGTTCCCAAGGAAGGGGAACTTATTGGTGATTGTGGCCCACCATCCTTGACCTCCGACTTGGTTGCTGCCCTGACCGCTGCCGAAGAAGAGCCTTTGTGAAGGCTGTTGAAGCAGGTACGGGCTTACTTCTACTGGATATGGGTCGTTTGGTCCGATGTTGTAAGGGGCTTCTCTCTGCACATAGTACCCTACGGTACTACCTAAAAGTGAAAAAAAATGTTTTGTTTTTAGCTGTTTAGAATAGTAGCCCATCAACACACTGATGACAATTATTTACATAGGTTCTTGGAGTACCTAGTGCTTTACTTGAAAAAAATTAGGAAGTAAATGGAAATTATTAAAGACGATATTTTTTTGCAAATCCGCTAATAAACCAATTAATCCAAATAAAATGACACATCACTTCACATACCCACAACTGAGCACACCAGAAATACGATTGCGGTGTTCATTGTCGCTTTGGTTCGCGAACGTCAACTGCTTTCCATTGTTGCTCGTCTTTGCATTTATACCGCGTCTATTTGTTCCCAAAAGGGGACCTTGAAGTAAAATTCTCGTAACCCAATATTGAACGTGTGAGGTAATGGTAGGGGCTCACCCAGCGGCCGGCGCGCGGACAATGGGCGCGACATCTAGGTGACTCGTGCGCGCCACAGGCTGTTCACATCGACATGTGTAAATTCTTCACTCGTGAAGTGAATTTACAAAGGAAAGCGAAGATTGCGCTTTGTCAAAACAAAGAAATTTTATTTATGTATCTGGGTAAGTACAGTCGGGTTGAAAAGTCGTTGACGATTTTCCATTTTTCTGTTATATTCAAATTAGGTGCGATTATGTAGGCATGGGTAATAGTACGATTTTTTTGTGAGAATGAAAAATATTTGTAAAGTTTTTTTATATCTTGTAATATTGAACATAACTTGAAACTTAAGTGGAGATGTTCTAAAAGTAAAATAATGTAGACTAGCTGCGATAACTAAAATTTAATTTTGTAACTCATATTGATCTGACTCAGCGGTGTCAGCGTCGGTGACTCAGTGGTGTGGACTGTCGCCTTCCTACCGGGAGGGCTGGGGTTCAAATCCCGACACGTACCTATGTATTTTCGAATTTTTGAAAATATATGTACGTTATCCGACGCTCTTACGGTGAAGGAAAACATCGTGAGGAAACCTTCATGCACGCCTACGAAGAGATTCGAAGGTTGTGTGTGAAGTCGTCCAATCCGCACTGGGCCCGCGTGGACGACTAAGGCCTAATCACCCAATATGGGTAGGCTCGTGCACCTCGGTGGGGACGTTTATGAGCTGATGATGATGATTGATCTGACTCCATAGGTGCTAACTGGTCTTTTAAGACATACATTTTTAGAAAATACTAATCTTATGTATTAGAGTTTAATTTTATATGTCAAACCCTTCACTTTCCCCAAGTCTTACAGAGTACTTACTGACTCGTGATAATAAAGTAATCCTTACGTAAACCACGCTTAAAAACTTATAGATGACATCATTAATTAATTTAAAAGTGGAAACACATCGCTATTGGGCACCAATTTGGTGCCATGCCATCCTCGTATTGCATTTATCAGTAAGCCGAACTATTGCTAAAAATATGAATGTTATTCAGTCTTTTATTATAATTATTTATTTACAATATTATTCACACGTTAGGTTAGAAACACAACGAATTGTAATAAAAACAACACCCTGTGAATGATAAGGTTTTGTGAAAAATGCAGTGGATGCGTATGTGTTTACCTAACATAATCGGCATTATTCATAAGATAACGAGTATTTGTCTTGGTCGATCGTCACGGCATTGTCGCCGCGCGAAAAGTTGCCCAACATTGTACAAGCTTTTCGAACGCTGCGATGGGGCGGCCATACGTTTCATATGAATTAGATAAGATAAGTACTCACTGAACATTTACCAGTCATACAAACAAGACTTATAGTGACAGACTAAGTAAATTTTTCCTTCTATGTATTGTCTTTATTGTTCTCATTCTCAAAATATTTAGGGAGGTTAGGCACTATAAGGAATAAATGGTGAGTGATATCCTCCAAATAACTGGCTTACTAGATGGTATTATTTGAAAATGTGATATTAAAGATATAGCCTATAAGAGCTTGAAATACTGTGTTATATATTATTAAGTTTACAATTTCACTTAAGCAGTGGTTTTATCAGTAACTTGGAATGCATAAAACCTGCATCACCACACCAGCTGGATTGTCACAGCTAGTGTATTTTAGTTTTGTTGTTTAACAGCATGCGTTGTGGGCAGAAACAAGGTGATAACGTATTAAGATAAACAGTTAAGCTCATTATAATATTTCATAATAAAAACAACATTACATTTTATCTTTTCTACAAAACTGATCTTTTACCTTTAAGCATTCAATCATATAATCTGATCGTTCTAAAGTTCACAATGAACAAGCAATATAGAAAACGGTAAGGGTCAAGTAACTCTCTGCTTCTCTCTGGTATAAATATATTGACACGGATAAATAGCTACCGCGGTTGTTATTGCGTAAGTTATCCTTTTAAAGATACTGAATTATTACCGAACGCTAGCATGTTTTATGCATCTTTTTATTTATTACGTACTAAGTGAAAATGATGTTTCCATGCAATTCAATAAGTTTCGTCACAAAAGAACGCATCTGCGTTGAATGCTGTTGTGTTATTATATTTACATTAACAAATGTCATTGCCCGTATGAAATTATTAACATCGAGGTTGGAGTAAATTTTTGTGTACTTGTTATTCTACAGTTGACACTAGTTTCTTCCCATTTGTCTATCTACCATAAGTTAAGGAAAGTATTAATGTAGGTACCTTCTTGTAAAAAGTACAGCATAGCTTTGGGGCCAAAGGGCCGTAACTACCACGCATGGTCCTTGCTGATTAGTGTGTTTTAACGACTACCATACTAAGATAGTAATCGGGACTGACGGCCTCACGTGGCCGCCGGGGGAAGGAATCATGAACCTTTTCATACAATCAAGTGATGAAGCCTATTATATTCAAACCAAAAAAAAGCATCGGGTAGAAGAGACCTTCTGTTGTCTCTGGTGTTTTGTCATGGTCAGGCATACCATTGGGCGACCGTCATGATCGTCCTGTACACTTGTAACATAAAAAGTGACTTTCTCTATGCGGACTTACTCCGTGGGATGCAAATCCACGACCATCGGATCATGTGGCGAACTCAACCATCAGACCAATTGGCAGATTCAGTCGAAGATTTATTGTAAGAAAATTAAAAGATAATAAAGTAATTGTAGTAAAATGTTAATTATATTCAAGATATATTTCCGAAAGACACATCTGACAAGTACATTATTGAGAGATGATTCAATTCTATTGTATTGAAAATATTTTTATTGATATTTTAAGATAAGGTCAAGAGACGTGCTGTCATATAGATAAAACATAAAACCGGACAAAACTAAGCAATCCAATATACTTTTGTGTCATATTGACAAGTAGGTACATCGGATTGAAGATGACATTGACGGATTTTCTCTGTAATGGCCAAGCATATTACATAATTGTTATATTTATGTTGTATCAATGGAATATATTGTAAATATACCTTAGATTTTAATTTCCTAGCAGGCAGGAATTAATAAAGATTTTACAAATTTTTTTAGTTTAAATATACATTTCAACATATATCTTAAAAACACCAATTTGAGAAAATTGTATAGAAAATTTATTGTGTGTATTTCTCGACGTTATGCAACACACATTTTGTTTCTTTTTGTTACTACTGTATGGAAGTATTTGGAAAATATGAAAAACGTATTCGTCACCATGATTAGAATCCTTTTTTTGTATTATACGAGTATTGTATGAATTCGAGCCAAATTTTCTCTCGGGTAGCTTAGTCGCCTGAGGCCACGATCAAGGGCAAAATCTAGAACCATTAAACTTGCGTGAGTTAAGATATTCATTGATATTAGAGAAATATTAATTGTGAAGTTACAAGTTCTGAGCAATATGTTCAGGAATTCAACCAAACTTTCCAACATTGGTGCATCCAACAATAAACGAGGACTTTGCAACCGAAAATACGCACGGACCAGTGACATCTATTTATGCCATTATAATTATGTAGTCACCACACTGCATAAGAAAACAATCATTTAAATTTAACATGAAATAACAAAGAGTAAAATATCAATTTGCATGAAACATAAATCCTAGTCAAAATAATTTTAAATCCATGTGAGAAAATTCAGTTCCATATTTATTACAATATGCATAACAACTTATTCGTTTTAATAAAACAATTATAACGTTTATGAAAACTTAATGTACCTACTAACTGCTCTAACCTCTGGTATAGTGCGGTCAGCGTCGATTTTAGATCCGGAGGTCATAAGTTCGAATCCCTCGGGGATACCGCGTAGTGAAAGTCACTTAGTGCGATTTTCCCAGTTTGATTAGGATATTGCAGGCTGAATCACCTGATTGTCCGCAGTCGGTCCCGGCTACTATCTTAAAATAGTGGTAGTAGTAATGGGTGTTTAACCCACGAATCCGCATTGAACCCTCGTAGTGGGTTACGGCTTACGGCCCAATTTCCCCATAGCACTAAAGGTATCTGTCTACAGTGGGAGGTATTGGCTGATGATGTTATGTGTTATGCATAACTGTGTGTAACTGAAACAACATTCAAGTTCATTTAATAAACCTGCAATCAAATATTGATTCTCTATATCTAATAAATTATATAACACTTTCATTGTTTGTTGTATTTAATACAAATTTGCATAATAGCTAATGGTCCGTGCTTTTAAAACGCAATAGCTACAAAACAGCTTTATGGCATACAAACACGTAATGCTTAGACTCGTTCAAAGTAGGTTGAATTGCAATAATTAGATAAGCTTTAAGTATATTGAACAATACTGCGGATAAAAGTAAACAAAAATGTAATATCGTCCTAGTTATTATAGAAACATATTTAAAAAATAATTCATATCATAACATCATATTTCGATTTGTTGTTGAGATTCAACGTTGCATCAACGAAATTCAGCCACATTTATGCAGAACGGTCATGGAAAATTTCGACAAACGAGTGCGTATGTGTATGCAAAGCCGCGGAGGCCATTTGCCCGATGTGTTATTCCATAAATAACGCTATCCTATGTACTTTATGAATCAATAAAAAAATTTCAATCAAAAGACTAAAAACTGTGTTTTCTATTTAATTCAAATCTTGCGTTAATTTTGGGACACCCTTTATAAGAAGGCTATAAAAGATGACAAGTATTTTTTATGTATGCTGACCATGTTTTTTTTTTATTTCAATTGAGTGTAATTCAACGGTTCGTAATTTGTTCAGATCACGCGATATTATAGCCAAAGTCACAGAATCATTGTATAAACGGTTAGCAGTAGACTCATTACGAAATACATATACGGAAGTAAATAAACCTACGCAGCTAGCCAAAATAATATTTATTGGT
>PQWD01010746.1:0-26021 GCA_019425675.1 Leucinodes orbonalis
CATTATGTACGTTATCCGACGCTCTTACGGTGAAGGAAAACATCGTGAGGAAACCTTCATGCACGCCTGCGAAGAGATTCGAAGGTTGTGTGTGAAGTCGTCCAATCCGCACTGGGCCCGCGTGGACGACTAAGGCCTAATGACCCTATACGGGTAGGCTCGTGCCCCTCGGTGGGGACGTTTAATGTGCTGATGATTATTATTATTTATAGCTTTTAATATTAAAACGATTCATTTGGTGTAACTTGGTGTGACCTCGGCTCTTACGCCAAGGGCTCCTGGTTTGATCCCCGGGCAGTACAAACATTTGTCTGCATGGGTGATTTATATGTAATATATATGTAATATTTCCAAAAAAAAAATTTTTTTTACATCCATTGTTGCTCTCTGTGCATCGAAATGCACGTTAAGCTGTTTGGTCTCGGATACGACTTGATGTTGATAGTCGTTAGCATTCACCAATGCGCACTGTTTGGTTGGTTTTTACTAGTGTTACCAGGTGTCCCGATTTACACGGGACGTCCCGATTTTCAGGGGTCTGAGGATCCGTCTCGATCGGGACGCTAAACGTCCCGATTAATTAAAGATGAAATCAGATGTTTAATTGAAAAATATATTTACGCACGTGACTATGACATCACTGTGAAATTCAAAACGGCACGTCATCAGTGTCAAATCACATTTTTTACCTGTCCCAATCTGCAACCTTAACCCTTTGACCGCCAATGACGCTTTAAGGCGCCAGACACAATAGATTTTCTATTATGTCTGGATTCCCGGCGTTCAATGGGATAAATCCCGATTTTTTGGCCTCGAGTACCGATTTCAAACAAATCGGACCTGGCAACACTATGCTTAACCCCCCATGCCATATAAAGGCCCAATGTCCCCATAGCATGCTGATTTTGAAAGCCTGTGCCTGAGACATAGATTGTACTAAGTCACGGCGCCGTCAAAATAGTTTTAATCTAATCATGGTTAAGTGTAAATGGTTTACCGTTAACAATCATAAAACCCATAATTACATGATCAATGGACGAACAGTTAATTCGGCCGGTAACGCATTATCGCCGTTTAGCCGCGCGGACCCGTTTCACTGATCCGAACTTTATTAAGAGTCATCATTCGTGACTTGTTGGGGCGTTAGGTGGTGGTGTTCGAGATAAGAGATGCAGTTTTTCCACAGACATCCGAATATACAATTAGACTGGACAAGCTGCCAAGATTATAGGCAGTCCCAGTGTCGCAATTTCTTTTTGGTTCTTACCTGTGAAAAGTTATTATATTTCTTGTGAATTTACTTATTCCTTGCGATGATGGTATGTTACAATTGCACAGGATGCATTTTGGGACAATCGGTAATTTCTTCAAATATTCGTGCGTCTTGACTCGTCTCACAGAGCGTAAACTGGCAGCCAGTGTATGCTCGTTGAGCTTACATTTGTCGCACTTAAAACGCGGCTTGCCCCATCTCCTGTGTTGGAAATCTATGAGTTTTCACATATGAGCAGAAGTAATTAAAAATAAAATAAAAAGTTTTATTATTTCAAA
The DNA here is from genome assembly GCA_019425675.1 of Leucinodes orbonalis. Lineage (NCBI taxonomy): Eukaryota > Metazoa > Arthropoda > Insecta > Lepidoptera > Crambidae > Leucinodes > Leucinodes orbonalis. Next base: position 1,552 of record PQWD01010746.1, read on the forward strand.
GTTACAAGGTTTTTATACCAAGTACAATAAAATGAAAGACTTAACTTTACACAGGTGTTAAAGATAATAGTTTAAGTGACATCGGCCTTCACACTAGGCACAGCCTGTCCTGCGAGGCCCTAGATACGAGTGCCAAGCTAGGTTTACACGGTTTTACAAATTTAATAATAAAAGAAAAAAAATCACAAGAAATTCATAATTAGTTTTTATAATTAGTAATTATCTGAGTTATGTGAAAAAAAAAATATAAAAAATATATATCTATTAATACATTTCACACTGGTATCCTTAGCAGCTCATGCTAATGAAATTACCGGGTATAAGAGACCTAACATCTGTTGTCTCGGGTGACGGGCGCAGTGCGGCATTGATGGAGGATATTAACTGTTATCAGTTTGGTCTCCTTCAATGCTGCGCTGTCATGGTCAGGCGTATCACTTACCATCAGGTGAGTGTCCTGACTGTCCTGTTCACTTAGTAACATAAAAAAATGTTGAAAATTTTAGCAAATGTATTACAGCAATATGTTTTTACATTTGAGTCCAATAACACTTCGGTGAGTAAATAAGGTCATCGTCGTCGTGAGCGTCGGTGGATTAATGGTGAGGACTGTTGCCTTCCGATTGGGAGGGCACAAATTCAAATCTCTCCACGTACCAATGTATTTCGAATTTTCGAAATTATATGTACGTTATCCGACGCTCTTGTGTGAAAGAAAATATCGTGAGAAAACCTGCGAACGCCTGCGATGAGATGCAAAGGTTGTTGTCTGGCGAAAACCTGAAACTAGAACGAAGTTTGAAGTAGTTCTTCTGATTGCTGGTAATTAAGTTCGTCATTCCTGTATACAGCTGCCTAGTTTTAATGAATGCTCCTGAACGCTATAGCTTGTCCCTTAGACCTACAATTTGTAGGGCCCAAAGGCATATCACACCTTCGCATTCTTCCCACGGAACTAGCAATCACTGAAGTGTTAACATAATGGGTTCTTACAAATTACAGTTTATTATATTAATATTTTGATACCTAGTTAATAAACAGTAGTGTTCAATCCAAGTGATATTATCAGATAATATAGTTTGTAGGACAGTAAAATAATGCTCGCGAGTCTGACAGCCTATATTAAAATAATATACAAATTAATACTCCAATTCATATTTTAAAACACTTAAAATTGACAAATATCGTTACATTTGTAGTTCGCCCACTAAAGATTCCTAGTTCTCACATTACTTACTCAAAATAAAAAAGAATATGTCAATTAGCTGTCATTTTTTCCGCCAAAAGATAAACAATACCCATAGACAACATTCTAGATATTTGCGTTCCATTCCACGCACCGAGCGGCACGACAAATTCATAATCACCCGCATTCCGCCGGTGTTGTCGCCAGAATTATAATTGCCCTTCTTCGTAACTGCACGTTATAAATCTTTCGTCGCAATGGAGATTAGGCTGTGTAACTTTGAAAATAAACAAAACGAAACGCGCTGACAGTGTAACAAATTAATCGAATTGTCGATGAACGTTCATAGGACGTTTCGAGAGTTTTGTAATTGTGGTTTTTTTTGGAATGTTCTAATGTTTTTTGACGTAGGTATATAAGAACAGCATAAAAGCGTATGATTTAGTCTATGCCATTTTTGTTAATAACGAAACAAAAAACAATTTGATGCATAAACAACACCACTGAAGCAGCATAATAAAACTCAAAATTGAACTTCATTTTTACGTTTCCAAACAATAGCATTGCTAACCAGATAAGTAACGGAGAAAATAAACAACAAAACATTGATAACTATGCGTTGTACAAAACGCATAATAGCATCGCAACCTCTCATCAAACAATCTTGTACAACTACATAATTGTAACTATGGACTGAGACAACAATAGTCTATTACGTATGCTATGCATTAAGATGGCATTAATAAAAAAACATACGTCAAATGATATGTAATGGACTCCTAATTGTTAACAAAGGTTATGTATTTATTTATGCATGTCGGTTGTCGTTGTCTAATAATGAAAAAAAAACTTGGGACTAAGATTTTTAATTAATAGGCCATAAAGTCCCGCTGCAGGGCACAGGCCTTCCCACATGGCTATGGTTATTGGGAGATTATGCAGTAACCAGTGGCGTGCACTCCATATATGTAAATAAGCAGTGCATACCCTGTGCGTCTAGGCTACCTGAAAAATCGCCAACACAATAAATGATTCCCAATTATTCGCCCAGTTTCTTCTAATGATTACTCGTATAAACCATATCCGATCTACTGTCATCAACAGCACTCAATTTGACAAAAATGTAAGTCCAAAGAATGTAAGTACAAGGCAGCCCGCAATTTTCAAAGCTTAAATTTTTTATGTCACTTAAAAGAATCATGGATCTTTTTTAAGTCGCTACCGCCAATCCGTTAGAAAAGAGAGTAAAGTTTTATATTGGACTTTTCAAAGATAACAGGGTACGAAGCTTAAAATTGGTACACACTTACTGTTTGTTACCGAAAAGTTGACATGCTTTAATTTTTAATCTATAGTAAAAAAAATATAAAGCTGAAGAGTTTGTTTGTTTGTTTGAACGCGCTAATCTCAGGAACTACTGGTTCGATTTGAATAATTCTTTCAGTGTTAGATAGCTTATTTATCGAGGAAGGCTATAGGCTATATATATCATCACGCTACGAGTAATAGAAGCGGAGCAGTAATGAAAAATGTTTCAAAATCGGGGGTATTTTTTCACACTTGGAGCTTCCGCTGCGTACGCTGCGTAAACGGTTAAATTTACACAAAAGTCATGTATGAGAGTATTGTTCTCCTTTTAAAGGTCTACAAAAAAGTCCGCGACAGCATATGTCTATCTTTTAAGGTTAGCTCACTATAACATATTTTTTGCTAATAAAAAATTCTGAAATTGACCCCGAAACCTTTAAAGTTGGAGGGAGGGGAAATCCTATGTATAGTGATAAATGAAAGTACCGTGTTATCCCGAATTTAATGCGAGCGAAGCCGCGGGCAAAAGCTAGTAGTTAATATGTTTGTGACTCTCCGCAAAATGTTAAATGTTACCCCGAATTTAACACTAGCGAAGCTGCGGGCAAATGCTAGTAGCAAAACGTCCACTGTGAGCTTTATGCTTTACGACTTATGTTTCAGTGACGACTGGAGCAAATAACTAATTTCACATCTCGCCTGTTTCATTACAATTCCATAAGAGTTAGCTTGCTCGCTTGTTGGTTTCGATTTTAATATTTATTAGTCATATAAACTAATTTCTCTATTCGGCTTTGTTTACTTCAAGTTTTTCGTACCCCGAAGGGGCAAGGAGGGCGATACCGACCAAAATAAACGGCGGCTTTGAGAAAGGTAGAATACTTAGGGACGGAAAAAAGAGATTTTTGACCTTATAAACTTTAGCCTTCCAATCCAGAGGAAGTAGGTTCGAATCCCGCCAATGTTTCATGAAGTTTTACTGTGCGACCGTGGTATGACTTCGGTCAAATCAGCTTATTCGTTTAAAACATGGTTCTACTACACTTCTTATTCAGTGGTCGCTCATTCTACAGTTTTATTGTACGTGGCATAAAATGTCGACTTTGACAAACGTAGGCACTAAGTTAACCATGGCTTTTGATTGTTTCAGGTAAGCAGGTGCTAATAGATGCTGATAAACGAATACATTACTAATTTTGGAATGATCGGTGTAATTGTACACACAGAGGTAAGAAATAACAAGAAACAAAATATGTCGTCGAATTGAATTGTTAAATACGATTTGCTTCAATTTGTTATTTGTTGTTAGACTGAAAAGAATCAACTAACGTTAGGTTCCCATTTCTTAATCAATTGAAAGTTGTGCTACTTCACCAATTTGCTTTCTTGACGTTAGGATTTCGCGGGAATACTCATATTGTAAGACTAAGCTTTAATCTTAACAATAAATGTTTATATAAATATTTAGAAATAAAGCTCATTATAAAACATTAATACAAATTCTCACTCAGGTAACAAAAGAAAAATGATAAAAAGTTATCCCCAAATACAAAATATTCTCGTACGTTCTTTTCTAACATGGCTAAAATGTCTCCACTTGCATCCCACAATTTTCCCCCAGCCCAGTACACGACACTAAATACTAACAGTACAAGAAACAAGTCGCGTTGCCGTGTCGTAGAATTTACGCTTCGACTTGTAGTAATGAATTGCGTATTGTCTCGAACTCGATCGGACCGCACTGGCCGGCACAATGCTCCATTGCCGTGAATTCTTTAAAACATTTCGTATTTTTTTCCATGCGTGACATTTAAAAAGGCGGGAAAAGTTTTGAGGAATGCGCCTGACCTTTTGACGTTTTCGAATGCTCTGAGTGTATAATTACGTTGTGACTTATTGTATAATGTGTTTCACCCTGAACCCGCGCATCAAGCTTGTATTGCAGTCATTAAATAAAGTTGTTCCAAAGAAATGATGTAAGCTATTTGCTATACAAAATCGAAGGATAATCCTTCCGATATAGGGCTGCCAACTTTTTTTCTATAAAGCAAAAAGTTTTGATATGTTGCGTCGTCCAAAACATAATTTTTTTTTAAATGTGGAGTGGCTAACCACATGAATGTCAACAACATGATATTTTACAAAATTAAAAACACTAATTATAGTGTGTTTGCCACTTTTGCCAGTGTTGTCGCTGGGGACTATTCAAACAATATTGACTCTTGATGGTTGATTATGATTTACCAAACTATGTGCACGTGGCGTATACTGTGACGTACGTTACTTAATTTATTCACATGAATTTAACTAACTACGTGGGATATCACTTGACGACCCATTTGGTGTTGCAGTTGAGAGGTCGGGGGTCGGAGGCCGGGTTCGATCTCCGGGCAGTACAAACATTTGTGTGCATGAACATGTCTGTTTGTAATGGTCTGGGTGTTTTCTATATATAATATGTATGTATTTACAAAAAAAAATGTATATGTTTATCCGTTGTTTAGTACCCATAATACAGGCTTCACGCTTAACTTGGAACTAGATGGCGTGTGAATCTCAGTGGATATTTATTTATTTATCAGCGTCATCAAATAAAAATATCCCAAAGAGTACTGTATGTAGCTACACTGTAGGTACTGACCTATGTTCCCCGTGGAATTCCAACCTATGACCTCGGATCTAGAAGCCACCTAAACTCGACGCTCAAGCTACTACAGACATTGTCCGGTTATTTCCTGACATTAAATAGGAAAGTAACTATAATTTTTGAAAGAAAAATCATCATCATCAGCTTATAATGTATCTATTAACTATATACATGAATGTTTTATCAGTTACTAAATATAGGCTAAGACTTAGTTTGAGGCTAGATACATTGTGTGAATGTTAGTGGATACTTATTTATATATACTTTAAAAAGCGATCGAAAGTAAACCGTGCGAACCCTATCTTAACATTAGATATATTTGATTGTCAACAGCTGCGTTGAATCCGCACGAAATACAGAACAAGGGAATCTGCCGCGCTTTATGGCCGGAACGTGACGGCGTCTGACCGAATACCATAACTCCGCTTTCGACATCGTTTATTGCGTTTTTTTATTTAAATTAACTGGATTATTGTGGATAATGTATCGATTTTAGTTGAAATTATACTTGTTACCAATTCAAATGCGATTGGCCAAAATTACGAAAAAACGTACTGGTTTTTATGTCATTAAGAGATCGAATGCCAACGGGATCTGTCCACGTGGAAATCATAAGGGAAGGCCTTTGTTCAGCAGTGACATTTTAGTTATGATTAGTTCGTCTTTAACCTATCGCAGTCCACTGCTGAACATCGGTCTCCCCTATTTTGCGCCATATATACCGGTCTCCGATTTCCTAATCCAGCCCCCACCAGCGACCTGTCGCAAGTCGTCGGTCCATCGGGCCGGAGAGCGGCCTACGCTTGCCAAGACGCAAGTTGGCTCACCTGATAGTAAATCACACGCTTAACCATGACAGAGCAGTATTGAAGAAAGTCACTGTAAAAAGTGACTATTCTTCGTCAATACCGCCCTGCGCCCGTCATTCGAAACGGAAAATGTTAAGTCTCAAATACCCGGTAATTTCGCGAGCTACAGTGCCCCAATCCGGTAACACAAAAGTGCGTAAGCTCTTGTATTTCACGGGACGATATCTGGTTCTGCGGTAGTACCTAGACGACTCAGTACCGAGTCTAACCACCTAGTAATATATCATTTGTATCCTTGTCAATGTGCTTCTAAGATTGAAGCTGAGAGAATGTGAACTTAAATAGTATTTTGCAAGCGTGGCAACGCATCGTACCGATCGTAGTAACGGTTCCTTGATTACAATGATGCAGGCCGAACCCTGTTAGAATGGGCTATTATTTCGATTGTGATCGCAAGGTATTTGGGTTGGCCACCACATATTTCAGTTCACAAGTCGTGCTTTTGGTATTATTGGTGATTAAAAAGCTTTGGCAATATATGTCTTTGTGTTTACGCTTTAAAAGCTTTGGAAAAGAATATATTGGTGTACGTTTTATGTGTATCTACTAATCCATTTAAGCAACCGGGATGTATTGTGTAATAATTATACTGGCGCAGTAGTACCTAAGTTAAAATTATTTACATAAATGAAATAATTTGGTGTTTTGAATGAAATTTTGGACGACCCATTTGGTGTTGCGGTTGAGAGGTCGGCTGCAACACTAAAGGTTCCGGGTTCGATCCCCGGCCAGTACAAACATTTGTGTGCATAAACATGTCTGTTTGTAATGGTCTGGGTATTTGATATGTATAATATGTATGTATTTACAAAAAAATATTATATAAGTATGTTTATCCGTTGTTTAGTACCCATAATACAGACTTCACGCTTAACTTGGGGCTAGATGGCGCTGTGTGAATGTAGTGGATATATTTATTTTTATTTAATTATTATATACTTTACTCATACTAAACTTTAACAATGTGCTTCAGTGCTCACCATGATATTATACTTATATCTATGAAATTCGAAATTAAGGCCCGTATTCTAGAACGAGACTCAACGTTGATCTTTACTTAAATTGAGTTAGAAAGAGATAGAGATGCTGCGATTTATCTATACTAAATAGCAGCTCCCTTTTATATCTATTTAAGTAAAGATCGATGCTTGAGTCTCGTTTTAGAAAACAATTAAAAATATTGTCATTCAATTAGTCAATATAAATCGAGAATAGGAATTAAAACAACTTCAAACAGAAACAATGAATGGTTCAATATCTTGCTGCATTTATTCATACGACATCATTTATGGATGCGACCACAGCCACTTTTCGCGCTTGCTTTTTCTTTCAACAAAACAACTTGACGTTAAATCCATTGAGCCAACCGGCACTGCGACTTTTTCCCGCCATATATTTAATACCACAGTCCACAACCAGTAAAGTGCCGTTTCAGATAGCTAGTCGTTTTTGATCGTTTAACATTTAATTTATTTAAATAAAAAAACATGTTTTAATCTTTATTTGTGGGTTATTTACCAAATTTTTTGTTCCACTAGTTTTATGTACGAGTTTCCATTGCGTAGTGGTTGAAAAAAAAGTTATTTTATTTTATTGCCATTTTTCCCGCGTCCAACTCAAAACAAAGCTTATGACTTCTTAAGAAGAGCAGCGAGCGTCTATACATTCAGCCAGAAACTTTCTTAACAAACCTTTTTCTTCGATACCCCAAGATAATTACGGCACTGGTATTCTATGACGTTGAATAAATTACAGATAAGCCGAGATGTATGGGTGGGTATTGAGTGATCGTTGTGGGGTGCAGCATTGTGTGCGCATCCTTCATTGTTGGCCAGATAGCTTTATCGGCCTCTTAGTTCTGAATCAAGTGAATCGTGGAGGGTTATTGGACTGAACTCTCGATGTCAGTTTGCGCGGGAAGATTCTGAGCAATTGAAGGAAGCTGTAAGTTAGTTTAGTAAAGCTTGCTAAATGAAACTAATTTTACTTTTAATATATATATATATCAATTATTTTCTTTCTTTCTTTCTATTTGTTTTGAGTATAAAAAGTTAATACATGGCAGTTATACAACTTGTAGAATTCGTTCATTTTATAAAAGTTTATGAGATGAATGTATTCCACAAGTTGTATAGTAGGTAGCATGCTTTTGGTGCTTTAAAGATTGACAAAAATATAAGTCTTTCAAAAATACTAAATTACTAATTAGACATTAAAAAATACTAATTAAATAGCATAAATTCAAATTTAGATCATGAATACTACGATAAAGAAAATATTTGAATCCATACACATTTGAAGGAGAAATAAATAAATCTTTACTTCTCATCACGTCATTTTTGAGTATACGAAGCTTCCGAAGATGAGTGTGGTACCTACTCAAGCAATATTTCATAAGTCGACATGTCGATACATCGGAAGGTAATCAATAATATTCACCGTTGACCCAATTTGTACAAACTGGCTACTCTGGCTAGACATGAAATATCCACAGCGAGGGTCAATGTGCTTAAACCATGACGTCATGGATGCAAAACAGTTTTAATAAAAAAACCATTTGTCTTATTTAGAAGCCGCTATTCCGTTGTGCACTGTTTTATTGTTGGAATTAGTTCGCCACTGCAACTCACGCTGTCAAGTGGGCGAGACTTCATTTATTTTTCGAATTGAAATTGGTTTACGCAATGATGTAAAAAAGTATAGATTCGTGATATGCTCACAAAACAATCGAAAAAAATGTTCCGAATGCAGTGACAGCACACATACACATAATTCGAATGAGCGTACATTTACCTAAACAAAAGAGTACAAACTGTACTCTCTTCGGCGCTTCGTTTTTGAGGTATGGATGGCGTATCTACCTTTATATATACAGAATATCATTGGGTTTACGTTCTACTTCAACATGGCTAAAACTACGTATGTATTTATCCATAATTCATGTTTAAATAAAATTGCTTTTAAAGTTAAATATGTACTGATAAAAATGAAGACATAAATTATGTTTATTCAGGCTTGGTCCAAAATTATTGTTGTAAAGATTATATAAAATACTGCCCGCGGCTTCGTCGCGTTAAATTCGAGGTAACACGGTTCCCCTTCTGGTTACGAAAACAGAATATATTTTTTACGCTGCTTATATACATAATATACTTTTTCCATTGATTTTAGTTTCCTACCACAAAAACTGCAAAAGTCCCACTAAAAAAATTCATGCCTTCTTAATTACTGGGAGACAGTCTACGAAAAAAAAATTTTTTTTTATAAATAGTCTCCGCGAATTTTTAGCTATCTAGTGTGGAGTGTTGTAATTAGACAAAAAGTGTCCTAAGTCACTTGTCACGTCTTTCCGTTTTGCCGTGAGACGGACAAACATACACATTCACCTATGGTAAAGCAAAAGATTCTTAATTTTTTTTTTTTTGTATTTATCAAGTGACAATATAAGTTTCGAGGTACCGAAGCCTCGCAAGGGCGGTGCAGTGGACAGGGGTGCAATCGATTGGCATGCATTATGCAAGTGCACGGTGCATCGGCCGCGGGCATTCAGGATTAAGATTTGCTATGCCTTTTTATTACCAGTAGGGTTGCTGTTGGACGAAATGAAGCATTTCGTGGCAATAAAGTTTGATACAGCGAACCTAGTGGTGCTAGAAAAGTTTTAAAGAATTAAATGCTTTGTATTAATATTTGAAATGAGACTCCGATAGCGTAATGAGCACTGGACAGTCTGTATTGTATGGTACACAGGCATTAAACTATTTCTCGTATATATTAACTTCTTTATAGTTAAAAACCAAGTAATTTTGGTTATTAATTATTATATATCCGAAGTGAAGTCGGCCAATTTGCATTGGGCCCGAGTGGATGACTAAGGCCTATACGGGTAGGCGTGCCCCTCGGTGGAGACGTATGATGATGATGATATACAAACATTTGGTGTTCCTAGCCATTCCAAATCGTGACGTGCTACGACTAGACAAAATGGACTCGCTCAGCTCTAGGTGGTAGACTAGATACTTAGTCGTCTATGTAGATACCACCGCAGTGATAGACATCATCCCATGAAACAGGAGTGTTATGCACTTTTGTTTCGGAATGAGGGCACTGTAGCTAGTGAAATTACTGGGAGACACCTAACATCTGTTGTCTCGAGTGACGGGCGCAGTGCGGCATTGATGGAGGATAATAACTGTCTATAAGTTATTGGTCTCCTTCAATGGCGCTCAGTCATGGTTATGCGTATCACTGGTTATGCGTACCATCAGGTCAGCGTCTTGACCATTCTGTACACTTATAACATAAAAAAAGTCAAAGTCAAAAGCTTTTATTTGCGAAAACACTACATATTTTGGTGGTATTATTTGTCATAGGTCCAGTGTGTTTAGCCTGCTCGCAGGCATGCATACATAAAACCTAACAAAAAATGATTAAATATTAAATCCCAGGGCCCTCTCGGAGTGGGCCCCGACGCTGATTTTCTAGTCAGAGGCCTTTCACCACCATATTCCACAGGGTACATGGTACATTAGGCCGTAACTACTTTTGTGACCTATCTCATTGAAGGGTTAATATGGCCAAGCCACAAGTGAACTCTATAACGGACAGAGGGCAGCACTGGGTACAGGCCGCGGGCGGGGCGAGTCGGATTAATTCCGGCCTTTGAGGCGCCGCTCGCATTACCTATTGGATACTAGCGCGTACAAGTAGGCGCAGCGCGGTTAACGCTTTACGAATCAATCGTATACACATATATAACTTACTGACAACATACAAGGAGCCCTGGGGGGTTACCGCAGTCTCTTAAAACAGTATTGTTATAATGACACATCAGCATTTTTGTACCAGAAAAGACGAAGTAATATTATTGTAACACTATTTTAAGAGATGACGGTAAACCCCTGATACTCTTCTCTAAACTGAAAACCAATACTGGACTACCGATCCAATGATATGTTGAGATTGGTACCTAAAAGTTAAGTACTGAAGAAGAAAATCAAAACTTAAACCCAAAAAAATATTTATTAAGTCTTTACAAGCCACTTGAGAAATCATTAAGGGAGGTCTTCGTTGAGTAGTTGACACTGGATATATCAGGCTGTAATGATGATGATGAAGCTAATGAAAAGTGTAAAGGTAACGGTAAAGAGGTGGTAAAGGTAAAGAGTGACTATCGAGTTTTTTGCCGGCTCTTCTCGAAGATCCTACTTATTCCGAACCGGTGGTAGAGTCATAAAAAAATATTATAATTATAACAATTGACGATTCAAAAGTATCTGTAACAGATTATTTGAATAAAGATTTTTTCTTTCTTTCTTCTTAACCTCCTAAAAAGCTGTGCCTCAGTATCAGTGACATTAGACATCACGGGAACCGCGTCTTGTCTTGGCAAGCGTAGCGAAAGATCGTTGGTAGAGGCTGGAGAAACCCGAAGGACTGGGATATCTGATGCTTCGTTTAGACCTTTTTTCATTTTGTCATGTCGTTTTAGTTCAAGACTTAATTTGGCCGAGTTCTACGCGAACTCTATAACTTATAACATCTACTTATGGTTAAGATTCTGACTTTGCTTGTAGTAAATGTGTTAGAAATTAACTTAAAAATAAATTTTATTTTATTATATAATACTACGAGACTGGTGACCCACCATACGCATCATTTGATGCGATCCGGATTCTCACAATTTGCAATAATTCCACGAATGGGGTCTCTGCCGCAAAATCTAAAAAAAACCAAGTCAGTAACCAAAGAGTTGTATCAGTGCATTAACTTTTTTTTTTCTTAAAAAGGCTGAATGTATACGTGTCGAAGTTCAGAAATATATTAGAATTTAAATGGTCCCATAGAAAAAAGCATGCAAATAACTTGTGTACGCAAGTGTGTTCCGCTAGGGGCGTCTTTTAATCTGGACTTGCAATTACATCATTGCCACTATCCTGCATTAAGGTTTAATAGCTAATACTCTAATACTCTATCCATAGATGATAAACTATTATAATATCGAGTTCATGATGATATTGAAATATCCGTTACAAAAATATTATGTGTATAGAATTTCGTAGGTATTTTTCATATAAAATTAATAAATAGTTATTTTATAGTGCGATAAATAGTCTAATAATGTTACCAAATAAAATCTACCATAAAACAAAATGAAATATTACTATTGAGATCAGTGTTGCCGCTTGATAGTCGACTATTGGTGGGCTATCGATAGTCCACCGATAGTTGCACAAAAGCAATTGTATCGATTGGTCTATGGATAGTATCGATTTAAAAAAGGCAACACTGTTGAGTTTTCTTGGGTGCTTCTTTCTCAACAGGCCAAACCACTGAAGCGCTTTTTTTTCAAAGCATCAAAACTCATATTTTTAGTTTAGTATTTAAATCGTTTTTTATTATATTTTTGTATATTTCTTGACGTTCATAAGTGCTTTTTGTAAGCCTAATTTGAAATGTTTTTGACTTTGACTTTGATACTATGGATAGCCTAGTTTAGCACAATAGTATTGGAACACTGCCATACTATCGATAGTATTGCAGTGTTCCAGTGTGTGAAGACGACCCATTTGGTGTTGCGGTTGAGACGTCGGCTGCAACACTAAGGGTCCGGGTTCGATCCCCGGGCAGTACAAACATTGTGTGCATGAACACGTCTCTTTGTAATGGTCTGGGTGTTTTCTATGTATAATATGTATGTATTTACAAAAAAAGTATATATGTAAGTTTATCCGTTGTTTAGTACCCATAATACAGGCTTCACGCTTAACTTGGGGCTAGATGGCGCTGTGTGAATGTCAGTTGATATTTGGATATTTATTTATAATATCGTAGCTCAATACAGACATAACTGTTGATAGTATCGATACTATCGGCTTTGTAAATTACACCGATATTGCAATATCGGTACTATCGATAGTAATTTCTTTATTGAGCTACGATACTATCGATAGTATTGCAGTGTATCAATACTAATGCGCAAAACTAAGCTATCGATAGTATCGAAAATATCGATAGTATAGATGATTTTCGAGGTCATTTATCGATAATCCAACTATTGATAGTTCGGCAACACTGATTGAGCATTTCAAAATTAACGGTACTAGGACCAGTTAAAGTGACTATTCATTTCTTTCATATCATCTTAATTTAATCCTCTCAAGCTTTTTACTTTAGCGGAGGACCGGGATATCTGGCGCAAAATGGGGGAGTCCTATGCAAGGGCGGATCCAGGTTAGGCGCCAGAAGGGGGTCACATACTAGTAGTCAAGTTAAGTATCTTGTTAATGTACGTTAGTATAGTACTTAAAAATAGCTCAGGGTCATGACCCCCATGGCCCTCCCCTGGATCCGCCGTTGGACCTATGTCCAGCAGTGGACTGCAATAGGTTGAATATGAAGCTTTTTACTTTGTCTTGAACACACATTACACACGCAATTGCACTATTCTCAAATCACGACTTAATTAACATGCTTTTAGCCCTTTATTTGTAAACCGTCCACGGCAGGCCCTTTTGCTTATGCAAAAAGAGGGTAATGTTTTTAATCATTTCGGGATTTGCTCCGTGAAATAAGGATTAAGAAAGCGCCGGGGGTGTAACCCTATGTTGAATATTGATTCGTGTATTGTTTGTAAATGGTATTAGGATATTGTTCGGTAGGGTTTTCTCGGTTAAATATCATTAATTTGATTCAATAGGTATATTATTTTGATCGTCTTTGCCTTTATTGTTGTTTTATTTCGTCAAAATGTTCTTATATACCTACCATTATTAACATCTTGCTCACCCATTGTTTATTTTAATATTAAGAACAGCCTTAAATGTCATACTTACAAGGGTACAAGCTTTTCTATACAGCATGACTCTGGGATGAGTTTATAGCCTAATAGATTGTTATACATAGTTTTTGTAAGTGCCCTTTATCTTATATTTAAGTCTTAGTCCCGGTGCGTTGTTTTATTGAATTGTATTTTGTCAATAAACTTGTTCTTTCATTGGGGTAGGCTTATGTCTGACAGTAGACGAAACTTGGTTCAGTGATGAGGAATTGCAATGGTACATTTTTAAATCCATATACTGTTTGCTTTAAAACTTAACCAAACTAAGTCTGAACATAAATATTCCAGAGATTGCTGTTTATTTTAAATATAACTGATTTGTTGAACTTTCACCAGAATTCCAAAGTAGTGGACTAACAAAAGAAGCGTAATTTCAAACTGTTTAATAATGTAAAAATCGCCCGAGGGATATTTTAAATAGGCTATCGCAGGAAGGGTTCAATTAGAACAAGTTTGGTATGGAAATGTAAAGTAAATTGTACGCCATGAGCCTGTAGATGATTATCCAAGGCCTCTAAGGAGATTAAAATATTATACATTTTAACTTAAGATAATATAAATTAAGGTGCTCGAGATTTACCACGATTTTGAAGCTTTTATACAGTTTTGTTTTGTATAATCTTCCTTCTTTTTAATGAGTTTTAATCAGGTGACATTGACGTCTTTTAATTAAGAGATAACCTCTTCTTAAATTATCACAACCACATCCCATTCAGCCTTATTTAAGCAATGTTTGTTTATATTTTTTGGGCATAAAATGTTTACTTTATTTTGTATGTAAGCGATGCAGTGAATGCATTCCGGCCCGATGGACCAACGATTTGTGAAAGATCGCTTGTGGAGACTGGTAAGGAAGGCAAAGAACCGGGATGTCTGGCACAAAATGGGGGAAATCTAAGTCTAGCAATCAAATGCAATAGGTTAAAGAGATAACAACTGCTGTACTAATGTAAATTCTATTTTGACAGCTATTTGATAACCGTAGACATATTTTAAATTAAAAAGTAAAAAATTCTGAAAAGCGTATTCGACATATGCATAACCCATAACATTCGAGAGAAAAACTACTAAAAAGACTGCTACAAAAAATATGCTGAAAATCTGTTTACCGCTGCCAAAAACCGGGTTAAAAAAGGATTACGAAATCAACGCGTAGGTTCCAAAAGGGCGGGAATGTTGCGCGCTTTTAGGGCTACGCTTTTGCATTTAGCTAGATCGGGTGACACGTGATATGGCAAATGGTAAATAAACGAAGGGGATATGTATTTCTAGAGGAAAATATTAACAGATAATGTGCATAAAGTACTTACCGACTCCCCTTGGCAAGCGTAGCGTGGAGAGCTTCTCTCCAGCCAGATAAACCAGTGAAAGTTGTGTTGAGGAAGGTTGCTGGTAATGCCATGATGTCGACTGACTACTGCTGTTGGCCGCAGATGGCCTTTACAGCTTCACCGGGCAATTGGGTCTCAGCCTTAAAATTTATACAACGAGCCTAAGGGCGTCCCCGAACGGAGCTCGAACCTCGGCTTAGGGCGGCAAAGCCTATGCCCAACAGTGTACAGATATAATAATAAGTTTATTTAGAAACAGTTTTTTACACATTTTTACAATTTTTAGTCAACGTGTAGTTAACAGTTAAAGAGGAAAAGTGCGTACAGCCATTTACACTTTAAGCTAAGGAACTCTAAGCAAATGTAAAAAATTAACAAATGGAACTCGATTACGCTTCTTTTTCTTACAACCTAAAACCCTAAAAAAGAAGTGAAAACCAGTAAAAGTGATTTTGATTTCGCTTTATTTCGTTTCAAACAAATGAAGTAGTAAGAAGTTAAATAAGTACTAATAATAAAGTGATATTGATTTCGCCTTTTTCATTCAATCTAAGAAACTCTACTAGAATAGCTTTAGCCCAGTCCCCTTATACAACCCTTATTAGATTATGCTGATGTTTGTTGCCTTGATGCTACTGAGGAACAATTGAACAAACTTGAGCGTTTGCAAAATTTATCTATCCGGTTCATTTATGGCCTTAAGAAATATGACCATGTTTCACATTATCGAGCTGAACTTAAATGGTTCCTAATACGTCAACGTAGGAATACTCGAATTCTTTGCCTTCTATATAATGTCCTCTATAACCGAATCTTTAATATAAAGGAATCGTTTTCTTTTGTACACCAACCTGATGTTCCTTGTAGGTCCCACTTAAGGTCTCTTCTTAAATTTCCAGCACATAAGTCTGATTTCTTCTCGTATTCTTTCTCTGTTCATGCAGTCAGACTGTGGAATTCTCTGCCTTCTACAATTTGCAATAGTGCAAGTGTCTCCTTGTTTAAGAGACGAGTTAATGACTTTTATCTTTCTTCTATTTAAATGTATGTATATTGACATATTTTTCTACATGTAAATTTATCATTTATTTATATGTCTATATGATATATATTTATAATTTATGTATTTATCCATAATCATATATGTGTATTTTTATTTTATTATTAGTACACACTTGCCTACTTTTCTTAATTTGTTTCCTTTTG
The DNA here is from genome assembly GCA_019425675.1 of Leucinodes orbonalis. Taxonomy (NCBI): domain Eukaryota; kingdom Metazoa; phylum Arthropoda; class Insecta; order Lepidoptera; family Crambidae; genus Leucinodes; species Leucinodes orbonalis. The sequence continues at coordinate 17,939 of PQWD01010746.1, forward strand.
TTTTGGCCAGCTGGAAGAAATTTCATTGTGAAATAAGCTGTGCCTTTGTACGTACTTTTCCATGTTTATTGTGTTTTGTGGGTTTTCTGTGTGTGCATAAATTGTAAAATAAAATAAATAAATAAACTCTAAAAATAGTTACAATCGTTTTAACCAAGGATCTCTTTCTTTAGTACAGTCGTGCATTGTCTCGAGCTACCGGACCGCGACAGGATCTCGGTCGCATCTGTCGCATTGTCTGTCGCAAACCACCGTGGCGGTGCACCCGTTGCATTGGATAATGCGCTCGTTGAAATGTAAACATTTGTTGCATATAAAACGGCGAAAGCGCTAGTACTTGTAATTTTTATAATAAACGTTTATGGTCTGAGGAGGACCACAGTTGTATAGACTGCTTCTGGAATAACTCCATTTACATGAGTTCTGGAGTGGAGACCGCGTCTCGGCAAGCGTAGCGTAGGTCCGGCCCGATGGACTGACGACTTCCTTTAGCAAGTCGTCGACCTTTAGGTCGCTGGTGGAGGCTGGATGCGAAAAGCGGAGTACCGGAATATCTGGCGCTAAATGGGAGAGACATATGTCCAGCAGTGGACTGCGATAGGTGCAATAGGAACATGATTTTCACGGCACCAGCCAACACAGAACATGTTTTATACTTTAACCTTAAACGAGGGCGATCACAAAACGAATCACGGTCGTTTTTGTTGTAATTATTTCGGTCGATTTGACGCGACGGTGGCAGGTGGTCTTTCCGTTGCGAACTTTTTATCTCTTCACTAAAAGGATTGGCAACGCATGAACGGTTTGAGCTGGATGATATTCAAGACGTGTACAATGTGGTTTCACAATGAAGTTTTTTAAAATGGTATATGTTTGAAATCAGGGCCTCAATTCTACTAAAATTCGTGACATTACGATACTTTTCAATGAAGCTGTAAATTTAGTGTTCCGGTACAACTTTAATGTTTGGTTTAAAATGGTAATTATATATTAGGATGAATTGTCTAATCAGTATTACCAATTGAAGTCCTACCATGAAACAGAACTAATGAATGCAAAATTTTACTATTAATAAATAATTACGATCCCATTAACGCATTTTGAAATAAGTGGAATTGGGGCCCAGATCTTTTTGTTTTCATTCAATAATGTTATCATTCAATTTGACGACTTTACATTGTCCACGAACGTGTTTATTATCACTCTCACACACATTGTGGGATCCATAGTATTAGAATTTCTTCATAGTATTCTGTTTTCTTAATCATGAATGATAAACTGTTACCACGTTATTTGACAGGAGCGAAGCTGCTGGTAAAAGCAAGTTTGCCAGCGGCTTCGACCGTTAGTACGATAAAGCATTATATGCATGTCTACTACTAACGCATCTTATATACTTTAATTCTTCTTTTGTACGCTTATTGCGAACGCGATAGGCTCGCTTCGTAACCGACTCTACATTTCCTCATCCTTAATGGCCCAATAAGTTAATTAAGGTAAGATTTCCCGCGCCCATCGGTTGCCTACTTACTGCCTCATAAAATTAATTGCTCCTAATATATTTCGTTAAATTACGAGCTCTTTCGTTTATACTTCGTGAGCTTTATGTTTTATTAAGTACGTCACGATGTAATAGGCTATTGTAATTTGCAGCACTTTCTAACAAGTGATGGTTAATTGTGAGCTCATGGTGGACAAATTATCGACCTATTTTTAACTCATCTCATCGATTGACTGTTAAGCTGGAACTGAAATCCCGAATGTTAATAAACGTTTATTGACATAAACGTTTATTAACATTCGAATTTATAAAGGAATGAATACTTTTATCTACAACATACAATTTTAACTATAATCAGCATGATAATAATATTATTTAGTGTTTTTTCATAGGTACATGTGCATATAAAAGAAATCAATTATAAGTACTTAGACTAATAATATGAAGTTAAACAATCAACAATGACACTAAATTGGTCGCCACTCAGCTTATAATGTAGAGGTGCCTTCAAGACAACTCTACGCTGTTCTTCCGTGGAAACCAGTACATGAAGTGTCTTGAAGTGAAATGAAGTGTCATCATAGACATATGTATGTATAACGGGCACATAGTCAGTTTTTCAAAAGCATTCTGGTTTTGGTTTCCTTCAATATTATGCAGAAAAAACTAAAACATGTTTGCATATTTTTTTTATAAATACATACTTATTGTATAGAGAAACACCCAGGCTAACACATATAGACATAATGATACACACAAATGAATGTACTGCCCGGGGATCGAACCAAGAACCTATGATGTAGAAGACGTCACAACCATTACACCCGTTTAAGTAAGTTAGACATACACGAATATTTTTACTAGATGGTAGACTCGATACTGAGTCCACTAGGTGGGTACCACCGCTGTGCCAGATATCGTCCCGTGAAACAGGAGTGTTAAGCACTTTTGTGTTTCGGGATGAGGGCACTGTAGCTAGTGAAATTACCGGGTATAAGAGACCTAATATCTGTTGTTTCGGGTGACGGACGCAGAGCAGCATTGATAGAGGATAACATTAAATCTATGGAGGATAATAACTGTCTATCAGTTGTTGGTCTCAATCAAAACCGCTCCGTCACGGTCACGCGTATCTCTTACCATCAGGTCCTGACAGTTCTGTATACTTATAACATTAAAAAAAACACCTTTCGCCAATTACGAATATTCCATTCAGACCTATCTTGCAATCATTCACTTTTACCAAGTCATCCGTCTACAAGGCGGGGGCGTACTCTTTCCGTTCCTTTAACTAATTTGGTCTTAATTAATTATTTTCACGGCTATGAAATATCATTTAATGTCAAAAGTCACAGTGAGTGGGCTGTTTAAGAGACTGTTGACAAGAAGGGATTAGTTATGCGCGTGCGTTTTATTGGTGTTGCAAACCAAAAATGTTAGATTAGTTAATCAATTAAAAAAATAATTTACTGACTGTCAAAATCTTGTTCGTAAAAGTTTCTGGGTTGGGTTTGCTGGTTGGATGGAATTTACAAACAAAACTTCGTTGGGGAATGCTAGCAAAGTGTTCAAATACTTAACGACTTAGCGAAATATTTCATGTCTTGTTGCTTGGTTCGTTTTATTTAATGGGATAATCTGTCACGCAATCGTTTTTACTACAAAAAGTTATATTTGTTGTTATTGTCTTCCATTGAAATACGAAAATAGTATTTAAAAAATAGGAAAGAAAGAAGTCCTCAGCTTACTCATTTTAGAACCTAAACCTAATTGGTTGTACCATAAAAGATATTTTATGGTACAACCAATTTATATTGTTTGCATTTTTTTCTGTGATTTTTCATTATCAATTACATGCATAAAATCCTGTTCACATAGCAATGATATTTCAAACAAACCGTCTCGTTTGATCCCAATTATATCATCAACAAACCCCATCCAATTTATTATTATATATACTCAGGAGATATCGATACGTTGATCCATGTTCCCGACATTTCTTTGAAATTATATCAATCTCGGTTTAGCACGAATTCCATTGTTATACAATTCCCAATCGTTTTGTTCCGTTCCGCACAATGTAATCCGCAGATAACCTTAGCATTGTCATTTGAAACCACAAATAATATCGTCAAACACAATAAGTAATATTCGATGCGTCGACCCAAACGCAGTCCTAAATAAACTTCGGTAAAACAAAAATAAACATAATCGACAACTTAATAAAGTTCTAAATCAAGCGGTTTAAGACGTAAGTTTTTTTTCAATGCTGCATATTTTGGTAACTTTTATGAATGGCCAGTCATGCTCGCGCGATGAAAAAAAGGAATGTAAAAAAAGCTTTTTGTTGCCACCAAGTCTGTCGTAAATCGCCATCCATTGAGTGGTGCACAGAGTAAAAAAGGCGCGGGCTCTCGCTACCTGACTAGAATACAAAGTTCTCCGAGCAGCCATGATAACAAAGTTGACACAAAATTAAATTTTGAGGACATCTCAATATTCGTGTTTATACGCGGAAAAAAATATATCATTTTTTTGTTTTCGATTTTACCTGTATCGCATAATATGAATTAATTATTTTCAGTTCTTATTGGATTATTCACGCAACAAACGGCATTTAAACTGTAGAATTACGCTAATCGAATAAGTGTGTAGTCCGAATTAGTCGTGACTCGAGCAACGGGCAAGTATTTATAAATGTGTCTATTAAGATACAATAGAATTGACGGTAAGATTACAAGATTTAGTGTTTGTTATGATATTACCAAGGACGTATTATTTTTTATAACCACCTGTATTTATCAGAACAGATTATCAAAATAGAGAATAAATACAGTTTATTCAACAACTTTAATAAAAACACATGATACTAAATAAATTGAACTAGTAACTACGAAAGACGAATGGAAATTGGAAGAAAAACTAAATTATTAGACAACTATCTTAATAATATTTGGGTATAGAAATTTAAAGAAGCGTTTCTTATGATGCAGATTTCATTTAAAGGCGTCGTAATTTTCACTTCGATAGAATTGTCATAGATAGATGGCCGTTGGAGCAACTCGCAGAGTTCTGGAGTGGAGACCGCGTGTTGGGAAGCGTAGCGTAGGACGCCTTACGGCCCGATGGACAGACGACTTGCGAAAAGTCGCTGGTAGAGGCAGGATGAGAAAAGCGGAGGACCGGGATATCTGGCGTGAAATTGGGGAGACCTATCCTTGGTTGCTATCTAAGGCATCATCATCATCATAATCAGCCCATAACGACCCACTCCAGACCACAGGATTTCCCGCACATCATATCTATTAGGATATTATAAGACACGTTGTCTTAGACAACTATTTAAAACATAGTATTTCGAAATACTAATAACCCTAATTTGAAGGAACTATTAGAAACAAGAAGTTAAACGATTGTAGAACACGAATAACAGTTAGTTGGCACAACAGGCAAGTGTGTCGCCGTGCCTCCTTTTTGTCCAACTTTTATTAGTTCTCGTCCGTGTGCGGTGGCTGTGTATTAATTTACATTCTAGTCCGGGAGCGGGAATAGTGGGTTTTATGACTGCACTAAATTCAGTTTGTTTAGCGAGGCCCTCGGCGTCTGTTATATAAATTATACAATTAATACGCTCCTTGTGTTACGATACAATAAGTTTTATATTTATTATTTTTAGCTTTATTTTAACAATGTCCATAAGAATTTTGCTAATGGATATTTTCAGTGTTCTTTTGTAATGTGGGTCAGCTTAATGTAACATGTTAGTATGAGCCAACGTGGTAAATTGGCTAGACGACAATTGAGATATAAAAATCTATCTATCTGGCGCAAAATGGGGGAGACCTATGTCCAGCAGTGAACTGCGATAGGTTGAAGAGAGAGAGATGTATAACCAGGAGCTAAACCGAAAAAATATAGATATTTTAGTAGAATGACAACATCTTAAGAACCAGTACTCGTAGAACAAAAATATATGAAATATAACATTATATATGTTCAAAACTGGAAAACAAGAGATATGTTTAAGAAAATGTTAGTAGGTAGGTAGATGGGATACATCACGAAAGATATAGATGAGTTAGGCATTTTAGATTTAAAGATAGAAATGGGATGAAGATCGACTTCATATTAATGTATGAGAAAGCGGGGATAAGTCATGACGATGTTAATAATTTAACTTTACATATCATGTAAAGGCCTGAAATTGTTGTAGAAAAAAACATTGTTCCAAACGAACTAGTATTTTATATTCCCAAAACAAAACAATCAAACCCCCCATAATCAAAACGCAATTAGACCAACATGGCGGATGCGTCCGCAAAAACAACGCGAAGCAGAAACGAAACGCTGTGTTTACGAGCCTTTGTGTCTGGCCGTTCCCAACCAGTTCCCTCAGGATTTATTTGCTTAGGCGCACTTGATCGTTTGAAGTTGAAACCAGATTGTAGTCTGAATCCAGATCTTCGTGTGTTAGAAATGCCATCCGTATATCATGGGTGTATAAAGTAATCGGCATGAGCTAGGAAGTCTATCGTAGTTTCATAAATATGAATTACAATACATATCCTATCAATTTAGGATTAAATGGGAAAGGCTATATTATTGTAAATAGTTGTAACAACACTAATCTTATGAACAGTGTCTACAGAAGACCAGCTGCTGGTTTGTCTCCTTCAGTGCAGTCACGTTTATTGATTTTTATATATCATACCTCACCACTAACATGTTTATAGCCTTGTTCAATATTGTCCGGATCACAGACATCCGAATATACAATTAGACTTGACAAGCCGCCAAGTTTATAGGCAGTCCCAGTGTCTCAATTCATTTCGGTTCTTACCTGAGAAAAGCTATTATATTTCTTGGTAAATTTACTGATTCATTGCGATGATAGCATGTTACAATTGCACAAAATGGCATTTTGGAAAAAAAACGGTAATTTCTTCTAATATTCGTGCGTCTTGACTCGTCTCACAGAGCGTAAACTGGCAGCCAGTGTATACAAACACATGTAGCTCGTTGAGCTTACATTTGTCGCACTTTAAACGCGGCTTGCCCCATCTCCTGTATTGGGAAATCTGTGGTGTCTACAGAAGACCAGCTGCTGGTTTGTCTCCTTCAGTGCAGTCACGTTTATTGATTTTTATATATCATACCTCACCACTAACATGTTTATGGCCTTGTTCAATATTGTCCGGATCATTGGTTCATTTGGTTGGAAGATCTTGTCACTCAATAATGCTAAATATTATGCTCTATAATATACATGTAAAACATTGAGTTTCAGTAACACCTTTGGTTTTGAAGAACCGACCCTAAAGACCAACCAACCAACCAAGTTTTTTTAAATTGTTTTTTATTATATTTATGTATATTTTTTGACGTTCATAAGTGCTTTTTGTAAGCCTAATTTGAATAAAGAATTTTGAATTTTTTTGAAGTTCATCATCATCAGCTCATATACGACCCCGTCGAGGGGCACGAGCTTATCCGTAAGGGGTGTAAAGCCCTTAGTCGTCCACACGGGTCCAGTGCGTATTGAACGACTTCACGCAAAAATGTTGATCCCTTTGCAGGAGTGCACAGGTTTCCTCACGATGTTTTTACCGTAAGAGCGCCGGATAACGTACATATAATTTCGAAAACACATTGGTACGTGGCAGGATTTGAACTTGCGCCCTCCAGCATGAAGGCAATAGTCCACACCACTGAGCCACCGACGCTCATTCCCAAGTTCATTCTTAACGAATGATTTCCGACATACAGCATTTGAAGTACCTACACAAAAAGTATACGGCAGTTCCACAAAGTAGCAGTCCAGACTTGGGCAATGTTTACACAGGAGGACAATGTTACTGACAGTCCGTTTACACTGGCACCTCGTAAAATTTCAGTTTGTAATTACTCAGTGTTTCTGCTTCGACACTTGGCGTTTGCTTTGTTGAGTTTAAATATGCATATTGCATTGCGTGATGCATATATTATTTTGTATAGTGTACAATTATGTCTGTTTTTAGGGTTCCGTAGCCAAATGGCAAAAAACGGAACCCTTATAGATTCGTCATGTCTGTCTGTCTGTCCGTCCGTATGTCACACCCTTTTTTCTCCGAAACTATAAACACTACACTATTCTTACATATACTTACAAACTTTGTAAGTATATGTATTCTGTGAACCGCTATTTTTGAAAAATAATTAATATATTTTGGGGTTTATGTATGACATTGAACTGAAACTCAATTTTTTTTTTCATCGTGCCCCCCCGTGTGGTTATCAATGTGTAGAGCTTGAAAAATGATAACGAGGTTCGTAATATCATTTTTTTATAAATTGAATAGTTGGCGCTAGAGACACTTCCAAAGTTGAGAAACTTGTGTCCCCCACTCTCTAATTTCTAAACTATGGGGTTGATAAAATGAAATATTATATATTATGTACTATTAAATGATTTTTTAAGTTTAAACAATATTTATTGATAGATTAAATCTTAGTGTTACAATATGACTGTTTCCCGCGTACAATGCTAATGTTCAAGAGAGAGATATTAGTGACGTGACATCACTCTTCAATGATTAGGGATGG
>PQWD01010748.1:0-102793 GCA_019425675.1 Leucinodes orbonalis
CGTGGCAGGGCGTGGCAGCATGGTTCACCATCTCACATATATTTCCTTTGTGATATTTATGTGAGTATGGAGGTACGTGCGTAGGGTTTACTCTTATTTTTTATTTGTATAGCTTTTATCATTTTTGTATATACATTAACAACTATCTTTAAGTAGCGGTTTCCCCTTATATTTTTTTCTTTTATTTTTACTTATAGGCATTTATATACATTGCACATAAGTCTGGCTCGTCGTAACGTTGGCACTGCCAGAAAATCAGCGCTGCTGTGTGTCAAATAAAGTCGTTTATACATGTATACTTTTTAAACATACAGCAGCATATACTGAGGCAGTGTCCATTTGAATAAAGTATTGCACTTTTTTGTTCAAGTTTAATGTTGTTTTAATACTTATTTATTGTATGTTGTTTATTTATGTTATAATCGGCTTTTAAATTGTTATTATTTTTCTGGTTATGTGGAGTACCTTTGGTCAATAAATCTTTTTCTTTCTTTCTATAAGTTTATCGGAGCGTAGAGCGCCGGTGACTCATTGATGTGGACTGTCGCCTACTAATCGAAGGGCGCAGTTTCAGATCCTGCCACATACCAATGTCTTTTCGAAATTATATGTACCTACGTTTATCCGAATGAAAACATTGTGAGGAAACCTGCGCACGGCTACGAAGAAATTCAAAGGTTGTTCGTGAATTCGGCCAATCCGCATTGGGTCCGCGTGGACGACTACGGCTACACCCTTTATAGGTAGGCTCGTGCCCCTTGGTGGGGACGTATAATGAGCAGATAATGAAGTTTACCGGGGGATTGTTTCCTCCATTTTCCTCATTTGATGTTCAGTGACGATATCTGGCTCCGGTGATATCTACCTACACGACTCAGTATCGAACCTACTAACAATGTAGGTAGTCCCAGTTAAAATGGTGTGCGTTACCCTAGCAGGAAAGTATGTCCTAGAGTGATATGAGTGGTACCAATGTTTTGTGCTCAATTTACTATATATGTGCGCCAAATATTATATATGTGCATCCAGCCGTTTTGGAATAAATCGAAAAATACGGTTCCTGCTAGGGTAACGTTTTTCTAGCAGGAAAATTTTTAACAAAACATCGGAGAGAAAAAATAATTAGTCCGTTAGAAAGCTTATGTTTGTTGCATGAATATGCGCCAAAAAATTATATATGTGCGCCTTCAGGTTTTTGAAATATTCAACTTTTAATATTCCTGCTAGGGTAACGTTTACAAAATCGCATATCTCGAAAACGATTGCATGTGCGTTTATGAAAAAAAGTGCATAAATAGCTCATACATGTGCCAATATGTGCCGGAATTTTAAACAAGAAAAAAAACTTAGATTTTAAGTTATAGCAAATTTTTATGAAATTAGAAAAAAAATTAGCTTCTTTATAAAAAGACCGATAAGCTCATAAAAAATGCATTTGATCCGTCTTGAGACGCAGAATATGTGCAGCAAGTTTCAATAGTGCACATTCATCGTTGTTGAGTAATATGAGAAAAACTAAACAAAAACCTATCATGAGTTTGACGTTCACATACAAGAAACCGGTTCAATCTAAGATGAGCGAGTGTAAACCATGATTATGTGCATATTGTCAACTAATATTGTGAAAATTTTCAGCTTAAAAGTTCCGTATTTAAAAAGATATAAACAAAAAACTAAAATAATAAAATACCGTCGATTATCCGACCAAATTGGAATGACTACTAAAAAGCGACGGTCCGATATGTATCGATGGCCTTGTTAAATTTACACATCAACCTATTGACACGTCTTGTGCCTAAGTACAGTAAAATAAAAAAGTGATGCCTATTAATTTTGAAAACAACGTTTCCATATTTTTTAATAAATTTCATAAAATGCATTGGGTAGTACAAATGGAAGTAATAAAGAATGTATTGAAAAACAATATAAAAATACGAAATTTTAGTGTGAGAATGTGCTTTAAAGTTATTATGCTTAGTAAATTATGTTCGTTTTTTTCTTCTCACATAAACTCCACACGTCTTGCACAATTATTTTAGTACTTCTCTTCATTCTTTTATTAGGTATTATATATTAGGTATTTTGATCCCCGCCACACAATAAACTCTATAATATTTTAAGATAACGTGACACCATGTCAAAGTTAAAATAACGTCTAATGGACTATTTATTAACTCTGGCCGCGCGTACCAGCTATGACATGATACGTATTGCTTGTAGCAAAAGGACAGGTATAGTACGATTCACTAAAGAAGACCAAAAATGGCGGCGTTTGCGCATGTACACTAATGAACAAATCATCATCATCATCATCAGCTCATTAACGTCCCACCGAGGGCACGAGCCTACCGTATAGGGTGTTTAGGCCTTAGTCGTCACGCGGGCCCAGTGCGGGTTGGACGACTTCACACACAACTTCGAATCTCTTCGCAGGCGTGCATGAAGGTTTCTCACGATGTTTTCCTTCACCGTAAGAGCGTCGGATAACGTACATAATATTCGAAATTCGAAAACATTGGTACGTGTCGGGATTTGAACTCAGCCTCCCGGTAGGAAGGCGACAGTCCACACCACTGAGCCACCGACGCTCCTGAATGACACAAATACTTACATCAAAATAATTTTTTATTTAATTCAAAATTTCATTCAAATTCTATATAATGTTCAGGATTAAACATACCTATGTAATTAAACATAATTCAAATTTTACTTTGTCACATAGTTTTTTCATTCTTGTGGAACCATTAGATTAACTTTTTCTTTTAAATTAATTACGCTGCTTATATCCCACTTAACGTTTTTGCTACTAACATAACTTTTTACGGAGGCGGTAAGGTGGGAGACGGAGAATATTATGACCATGTTCTATCAAAATTTTATCTATTATATATTAGTATTTTTAAGCGTAAAAGGAAATTAATATTTAATGATAGTGAAATATTTTTCTTCATTAAAATAATATCAATCATGTAGAAATATAACAAATAATCATGGGATAATATAATCAGCAAAGTACCAACAAGTATTTCAAAATATAGGTAATGGTTCTAATATTACTCCCGGCCCTCTGCCGTACCCCTAATAGGACCTAAAAAATGACTTCTGCGCATAGTCTTCTTTCGAGAATCGTACAATAGCAGAGGTTTTAATTAGAGGGAGACAGATATGTAAACAGTACTCCATCTTGAATAATGCAAAGGGCTTTTTACTACAATTGGACGTGATATAAAAAAATACTATTTGGCAGAGTAAAAAAATATTAACCATATCAATCGTGTAAGTTTTGTAAGAATTTTTGTAGAGATCAAATGACATTTCTATTAAGCACCATTAGGGATCATGCAGATTGCACAGTGTAATAAAGGTTAGAACAGGCAGGCTTGCTAGTCACATCGGCCGGAACGATGCGATGCAGTGTTGCCAACTTAACTACTTTACGCTAGAATTAGCGATATTTTGATGATGGACAGCTACAATTGAAAAAAAATGTAGCTTATCTTTATAGCTAGGTACTTTTTTCTAGGTCCATTTTTATTTCATCTTTTTACCCACGTCAAAGTTACTTCGAAATGCTGAGGCAAGTAGTTTGTTGGCAATAAAAAGTAGGTTCTTTAAAGTCTATCTATAAAGTAGCTAAGTTGGCAACACTGTGCGATATTGATACTGATTTGATAATACCAAAGTATTTATTTGAAACTATTTCAGTATACATTTTTAGGATGGTATATTTATATGTGATTCAGTTTGCCTTAATTAAATAAAATAAAATATATGTCAATATTTTAATTCTCACATTCAAAGGCTTCCATAATGCATTTCATAATGTTTTGTTAAAAATTTTCCTGCTAGAAAAACGTTACCCTAGCAGGAACCGTATTTTTCGATTTATTCCAAAACGGCTGGATGCACATATATAGTAAATTGAGCACAAAACATAGGTACCACTCATATCACTCTACGACATACTTTCCTGCTGGGGTAACGCACACGCTAAAATGCTTATTATCCTGACTGACAGTGTCTACCAAGGGGGGCTTAACACCATCACTTAGAAGAGTATTACAATAATATTACATAGCTTTTTCTGGTACTAAAAATGCTGACGTATATATATATATATATATATACGTATTCTATAGAATTGTAAAGACGAGGTGGTGGTGGGGCCGTCGGGCATTATAAGCTGGTAAGTAGTATTAATTGTCAGTTGAATGGCGATACATATTTTATTTACTTTGTAAATTAATGTCCATTATTCAAATCATGTAAGTTTGGGTACTAATAAAACTAGGTATTTAGAATAATCATTTATACAACTTTTATTGACGTGAGACAAAATTTCGTCTTTTCAAGAAACAAAAAAACTTCTCTAAGCATACATAGTAACATTTATATACAGACTAAGCTCGCAACACCTAAATGCACTGCACTTCCATGCACACACCCTAGCCTGACGCAATGTTCACATATTTTACAACTATATACATTTCACATAAATCCGAAGTTAGAGCCTCGAGATATATTACTTTATTACATAATAAAAAACTTAAATACTGCTTCCAAAGTTGACCAGACGGGCGGACAAACACAACGGATAAGATTTGATCTATTGCACTATAACTAACTGTCATGCAGACATATTGGCAGTGTAAACTCACATATTCCTTAGATCATTTATAACTTATTGTTGTCTAATTACAATATAACATTATTAATTTGTATATGCAATTTCATTTAATGCACATCATTACGAAGATCCGCTAATATAGCTGATAAACTGAGTTAAATCTGTGCGCACTTATAGTCACTCCATAGTAATAATTACAAATCACTTAACCAGTTATTCCGGTAACTGTACTGTACACTCGCGTTTACCCCCGCGTCTGGTTTCGCATTTTCACATACATACGGTCTGTTCTCATTCGCCACATTTTATGTACAAATAAATAGTGACTAATCGTTACGGGCAGCTAGCTAGGTCTAGCCCTAGCCGCTGACCGTAGCCTTCTGGCAGCGCGAGGGTCGACCCGGGCCACCCTCACCACCGGCTGCAACAGGAGTCCTTGCAACGCTCGCTTCTTCTTTCTAATCTCCCGGTCCTCAGAGTCCGACACCGACGACCGTGAACTACGCTTGTCGTCTTTCTCTTGCCTTTGACTTTTCCTCCTGTAGAGTCACCTTCAAGTCGAGCTGCAACTTATCATCAACTTCCATCGGCTCCGTCTTGAGTTTATCCTCCGTCAGCGTGTCGTCCACACCATTCTGAGACTCGTCCCCCGATTTGCACTTGTCTTCTAGTGTCTTCTCGTGTTCTGACATATTGGCGTCTTCTTCGCTGGCGGTGCTGAGCGCGGGGTCGTCGTCCAGCGGTTCCGCCGACGACCGGTCCAGGCTGCTCACCTTTTGCTCCTCCAGGCTGCTGGTCCTCGAGCCCTTTTTCGCTTTCTTTTTGCTAGGCCAGCCCGTCTTGTTCTTCTTCTTGAACTTGCCTCGTCTGCCTCGCGCCCTGTCCGCCACGCCCGCCTTTATCTCGTTGCGTATTAAATCACAGTCCTCGCACTCAGAAACCAGGCTCGACATGTCCGGCACGTTGGTGGACGTGATGAGCGGCGTGTCGCCTTCGATGACCTCGTCGGAGAGGTCAAACTCGGCCGCATCCTCGAACACCTCGATAGGAATTGTTGGAGCCTCTCCGAGGCCTCGTGAGTCTCCGAGACGACCGGCTCTACTTTGACGTTGCTGTGCGTGTCGCTGACGGTGTCTTCAGACGCGGTGGATTTGGCGTCGTCCGCGTGCCGCCGCCTGTTGAGCAGACCCGGACCCCAGTATGGCGAGAGTAGACGCGTGTTCTCTCGGAGACTTCCTCGGATGACTCTCCAACGCTTGAATGGCGGCTGTTCGTTTTTTTATCCTCTGCTTCTTCATGCCCCGCGTGCCGTACGACCGGGATGGACCCGGCTTATCGTCTCTCTTGACCAGATCACTTAGGGACAGCAATTCGGTTTCAAAGGCGGTAACTGACCAATTTCGTATGGTAACTTTGGTGCTTTTGAATATAATGCTGAAACAAAAACATAATTGGTTAGTATCAATTTCTTTTCACTATGATTTAGGGTTTACTTAACTGTAAGTCAATTAAGCATTATGATAGATTTAAAAACAATTATCTTTAAATTTGCACATTAAATAAAGGTTAATTAATAAGTTACTAAAAGGGTTTGCAAGTTGCTTATTCATTTTGCACTCAATTACAAAAAAAATATCTTACCAAAGTATTTTGGTACATTCTTAACGAGTACTTTGTCCTGGTCCTGGCGGCGGAAGGTCTCGAACCAGGGCTCGCTGCGCGGCACCGACTCGAACGCGAACTCCAGCTGCTCCACCGCCGGCGTGTACTTCAGCCGCCCGTCCTCCCACTTCATACACCGCTCGGTCTGTTCCTCCCGTAGCGGGCTCACTTCGGCCTCCGGTTCTGGGGCAGTCTTAACGGGGGGCGTGGTCTCGTCTAACGTCTCTTCGACCGGCTTGTCAGCGGATGCTCTGGTGATTCCCGCCCTCCGGCCTCGTCTGGCGACAGGGGGCGCTCGTCTTTTCCTGCGGCGGTTGTCCTCCGGCCAGCTGTCCTCCTCCGAGGACTCCTCCTTGAGTGCCAAAGGGCGCGCCAGCCGCCGCCTCTCCACGGGCACCGGCGGCGTTAGCGGCTTCGCGGGACTCCTCCGTTTCGCGACCGCCTTGTCATCGTCGTCGGACGACGTGGAGCTGGTCGAGCTCGCCCGTTTCGGGAACATGAACTGCTCCGCCTCATCGCTCAGCACGGACAGCTCGGACCGCCTCACCTTCCTAAACTTGACGACAAGCGGCTTGGTGCCGTTGCAGGCGGGCGGCGAGTCCTTGCGTTTGGCGGCGAACCCGCCGCTCGAGCGGAGCTTCGTGCTGACGCCGACCACCTTGTAGTAGTGTCGGTCGTCCGGGTGGGGGGCGTGGTTGCGTTTGGCGCA
The DNA here is from genome assembly GCA_019425675.1 of Leucinodes orbonalis. Taxonomy (NCBI): domain Eukaryota; kingdom Metazoa; phylum Arthropoda; class Insecta; order Lepidoptera; family Crambidae; genus Leucinodes; species Leucinodes orbonalis. Next base: position 6,999 of record PQWD01010748.1, read on the forward strand.
CCTCGTGTTGTGCGCGCGGTGGGGGGGGTGGGGGAGGGCGCCGTTGCGCCGGGGGCTGGGGGGGCTGGGGGGGTCGGGGGGGTCGCGGCTCTGGGAGCGCGCGGCGCACTTGGCGGGCGGGTCGAGGTCCCCGTTGCAGATGTTGCGGAGCGAGCGCCTCTCGCCGTGGAGCGCGGCGGTGTCGAGGAAGGTGGCGACGTCGTTGCCGGCGCCGATGAGGGAGTCGAGCGCGAGGAAGTTGTTGTGGTCGCGCACGAACGCCGCGTGCTGCGGGGACCGCCGGTGCGCGCCCGCCTCCGCGTACTCACACCGGCATATCTCGCAGTAGCCCGCCTTCGGCTCCTTCTCCTCCTTCTCTTTTATACGCGGCCTGCTCTTTCTCGTCATTCTGAAACAAGAAAACTACACGTTAGTTTATTTTGAACTAATATACTGACTCGGTTTAGGCGAGTTTAAAAAGTAGTACCCACTTTGCGCTGACAATGTTTTGTCGGTTCAGATTGATATTAGCGTTTTGATTCTCCGGAGATTCCCTTTTTTCTTTCTTCTCCCGCGGCGGATCAGGCTCTAGTGATATCTCTGGCCACTCATCGAACTCCTTGAACACCGGCCTACACAGCCTGCAATAGAAAGAGAACGGGTTTTATGATGTGCTCGCGCCCCAATCAATTTGGAATTGAAGAAAGGCTGATCCATACTTGTCCAAAAATTCAATCTTGATAAAATGTTTAGTGAAGAACCTGACATGCGCTTTACGTGGCGCCGTGAAGAATGTGTCATACAGTTTATCCAATAGACTTATAGCCTGAAATATTAATAAATATGCTGTAAAATATATAGAATTAACTGAAGAAAGAAAAGAAAATTATAAAGATTAGTAAAATAAAAGGCCAAGGTGTAGAAGTAGGAAAACCACATGCAAACAATGAAATTAAATGATAATTATGAATATGATAATAGCATCCATGAATTGTTGTAGTTGATTGAAGTTTTGTTGTACATTCATCATGCAAACCAAAGTAAACATAATAATATATTATTAGTCTCAATATTCATGTAAATAATATTAAGCTAATCCATGGACACAAGTTCTGATGACATAACATTTTTCACTAGCCAAAATTGTCACATAACAATCACCAAATGAATATATTTCTTCAAAAAAGTTGTTAATAATACAAAGTGATTGTTTACGATTACTGGGAATTGCAAAGATATGTGTAAGTGTCGATTTAGCAAATATTTTAAAATGCCTATAATGTCTCAAGTTACTTGCAGTTATTGATAATGAGATATGGAATGCATAACTTATGATTTTTTTTTGTATAAATACAACATTTTCATCACACTAATATTAAAAGGCGAAAGTTTGTGACTGTAAGGTTATTTCTTCACATCTAAATAGTTGAATATGATGAAATTTCAGTCCTTTAGCTATAATACAAAGGCTATATGTTATTTCCGAATTCCCACGAGTAATTCGCGCGTGAGATTTACATATTCCAGTATGTATTCTCTAGAATGCCGTTAGATAGATTTTGGGAAATTCAACATAACCATAGACTTTAATAATAATTAAACGCATTTGTCTTCCAAATCATTCATTAATCAAGATAAAATAAAAATAATCAAAGTAAAATTAATCAAAATAAAATAAAGTTTATCAAAGTAAAATCACTCAAAATAAATTATTTGTTAAACTCAACTACCACTAATTTGTCTTTGCCATATTACTAGTGACAGCAATAGTCTAGTCTAGTTATAATACATAATAAAAACTGTGCAGTCTAGTAAAATTCTTGAAATGGCACAAGTTGCTTTTATAAGACTTGTGCATGCAAGCAAATTAACCGGTAAAGATGACTTTTGTGATTATAATTTTTGTTTGAACAAAGAGTTTAGATAGTGAGGTCACTACTGGTCATGGTGCGAGATAAAATAATGAGGGGTTCCTTGTGTAAGGAGGGAAAGTAAACAAGTAGTTGAAGATGGGTGGTATAGGCTGGATACGTAATACCCCCCGGCCTTCGTCGCGAGTAATCGGTATCGACCAGTCCCTATTCGCGTTACCGGTACGTATCCGGTCGCTTTTTTCCCCAAACTTATACTAGGTAGAATTATGGGTATTCTCCGATTTTTTGTTTGAACTAATTAATGCCGTTGGCCGCAGATGGACCTTAAGATCTGTTGTCTCGGGTGACGGGCGCAGTGCGGCATTGATGGAGAATAATAACTATCAGTTGGTCTCTTTCAATGCCGCTGTGTCATGGTTAGGCGTGTCACTTAACATCAGGTGAATGTCCTGACCATCTTGTACACTTATAAAATTAAAAAAATTGGCCAAGTGCGAGTCGGACTGGCCCGTGGAGGGTTCCGCAGCAGCAAGTAACATAAAATAAAGTAATTTTGATTTACTAAGGCACCACACAAAGCTGTAGTAGCTTTAATATGAAAAATAGTGGTTCACCGTTTATGACGTATAAAAACTACACATCAGAAATCGTTCAAACTAAATTTCGTTGTTAGATTTTATGGTAATGTACATCATATTTTTTTTTGGATTTGATCAACACGTAGTTTAGAAATTAAGGGGAGAAGTTTTTCAACTTGGAAAGTGTCTCGCGGAAACATTTCAATTTATTAAAAAATGATATTAGAAACCTCGGTATCATTTTTTGAGCTCTACACGTTGATACCCAACCCGGGGTGTACGATAAAAAATTTTTTTGAGTTTCAGTTCAATGTATGGGGAACCCCAAAAAATTAATTATTTTTCAAGTTTCTTGTCAAACCTAATAGCGGTTCACAGAAACAGTGTAGTGTTTATAGTTTTGAGAAAAAAGTGTGTCACATACGGACGGACAGACAGACAGACATGACGAATCTATAAGGGTTCCGTTTTTTTGCCATTTGGCTACGGAACCCTAAAAAGCATTGGTGTAACGTGATGGTAGTCAAACCTTGTGGACGGTGAGGGTCTGGTAGGGCGGCGGCGGTGGCGGGCCCGCATGGCATCGGCCCGCGCGGCGCCGCCCGCGCGCGACACCACCACGTGCGTCACGCGCGGCGTCACCAACGTCTCTTGTTGCTGCAACACAACACTGATGCTCAACTCATATGCACATTGACAACATAGTGCTCAACTCACACGCACATTGACAATGGTCAATTGGGCAACTGGTCATGGGACCGACGACCCATTGGTATAATTAAATAAATAAATATCCGCTGACATTCACACAGTGCCATCTAGCCCCAAGTTAAGCGTGAAGCCTGTAGTATGGGTACTAAACAACAGATATTTTTTTTTTAAATAGATACATATTAAACATAGAAAACACCCAGACCATTACAAACAGACATGTTCATGCACACAAATGTTTGTACGGCCGGGGATCAAACCCCTTAATTACACAATTTCAACAAATTAATTACATAATTATTTTTCAGAATTACATCATAGACAGATTTCTGTCATTTTGGGGACACATTTTATGATTAAAATAACAATTGTGTACAAAACAATAAAAATTCTCTCCCTATGTTTGTGAGAAGGTGTGACCTGCAGTGAGTGGTTAAAGACTTACTTGCTGACAATAGAAAATTAATGAAATAGTTTTGATAGATTGTAGAGAGCAGCTAAATTGATGTCAGTTTACATTCCAATTTCAGTATAATGTACATTTTCGAAATATGTATGTAGAAAAACATCCAGACTATTTAAAAAAAATTGGAGTTTGTCGGGGGTTGCCTTCAACACACCTGTTATTATATCAAAAATAGGCCATATTATATAGCAATTAAAATTTATAACAATTTACCAAACTCCATCAAAACTCTCCAAGGTGATAAATTTGAGCACTCTTTAAATAATTTGTTATTACACAAAGTGTAATAAAATAAAAATATTAATATTATTAAAAATCTCACACAATTTTAATGAATACCTATCACTTTGAATTTTATTTGTAATTTTAAGTACACTTTTATTGTGATTTTAATTTGACATTATTTCAAGGCATAATTTAACATTGGAATTGGATTTTATTGAAGTAAATCTCTAGCAGAAAAACACGATGATCAGGTTCCAAAAAAGGTTGTTTAAATAAAATCTAAACGATTTGCACACTGCTGTCAAAAGTTATAAACAAAAACTGTCTTTTTTGGGACCATTTCTTTTTATCATCATCATCAGCTCATTATACATCCCCATGAAGGGGGACGAGCCTACCCGTATCGGGTGATTAGGCCTTAGTTGTCCATGTGGGCCAAGTGCGGGTTAGAGAATTCTTTTTATATTGCTGGCCATATGTTATTTCTGCAAGTTTCAGCCACATTATTGTGTAAATTTAAGAAAGAAAGAAAACAATTTATTGACCATATATGCATAATTGTATCCCCATCCCCAAAATACAAATATTGGTTGCAGATAGCATATTAAAAATATCTAATGAGATGACATCAGATTTAGCCGTCACCTTAGTTATTATCTTTTATTAAATATAGATATGATGAAGTATTCCTTCAAAAATAACCTTAATTTTTTACCATTCACAATGTTTGTAGAGATTCATGTCCATGAGGACATAATTTTTATTTAATACTCAATTGATTTTAATAGATATCTGGTAACTTGACAACTGAAACTAATTGTTAAAGTATCTTCAAATATGCAACTTCATAAAATTTATAGAATAAGAAACACAGTTGTTTATAGTTTTATAATTTACTGGGACTAAGCTAACCTTATATCTAAAGTTTTGCTTTTTATGTCTATCTGCCAACATCTTTATTTGAATTCATTAGCATTTCAGAGTATTGAATCTTATATTAAGTATTTAGTCTTCATTTGTTTGATGAAGATTTAATACTTTATTAATAATTTATTTTACTTATCCTCTATTATATTTTTAACATTAAAAATTTAATATTATATTTCAACAAAGTCATATAGTCTGTCCTTTCAATTCTGAATGCAAAAGCACAAAATATTGTATCTTTGATATAATAACAAATACATTGATTTATTATGAAACTTTTTAAAATATGTTATGTTTTTTGCATAAAGGTTATCCTTCAGAATTGTTAAGTTCATTAAATGATTTTAAGAGGCCTATCTCTATTTAAATGAATTACAAATGTAGCAGTATGTGCAATGTTGCTTTTGTATGCTTTCTATGTGTCATTTCATAACAAATTGATAAGAATAAATATATATTGAGCATTGAATTGACATTCATTGATAGGATCACAGTGTATTGTGTGAAAACATTGATGAAAAGGATGAAAACACATAGCAAAGAATAATAACTTCTGATACACCTACAGTGTCAACTTATAAAGATATTTGTTATCTATACCACTCTTATAAGAATTTTGAATAATGTAAACAAGTATTTGTAATACATGTTTGTGCAAACCAATTTGAAGTATGCTGAAAGTCAGCATTTTGCTGACCCAGTAACAGGGCACATGTTGCAATAATGCTGACATTGAAGAAAAAAGTGGGTAGCCACTTGATAAAAATTAGCTTTGCAAACAGCCTGGGGAACAATGGAATGCAGGGCGTGTAAATGGTCATAGCACTCGCACAGTATTATCGACGCGGCAAAGCGACACATCATGGAGTTTTCCTTGAAATACGGCCGACGGCAGCGGACGCCGGTCGCATCGTAGCGCGCCCACCCGAACGCGCCAACCGTCCCGCGTAAAAAAACACTCAAAACCACACAAACAAAACTCACCCTTAACCTTAACCGCATAAGATCTACATCTTATTGATGACACAAAAGCAATATCAACTGTCAAAAATCAAGCATACACACGCGTAGCCCATAGGAAACTACATTTCAAACAGCTTTTAAAATGGTTGTGGTGCACTATAGCGCGAGAGAGCGCGACGCGCGGCCTCGGCCCGTTGCATTTCTCACTGCGGCGGCGACTCTAACGCGACCGTACAAAAGATGACCTAAAATCGAACGCAAGCTACGCGCTCTATACAAGATACATTGACAGTTTCAAACCTTTTTCTGAACAAATCTGACTATAGCACTGTGTCGGTACGCACGTGTAGTTAATATAGACCATGTATACTTACACAAAAACCGCACGCTTGGCCCCCGCGCTCCGCTTATCACAAAAATAAGTAACTATATACTAGTCACCGAGACGACCACTTCGTCACTGATAGATTTACCTAGTAATACAACACTGTCTTGGATAGTCTACTTCACTTGATATATAATGTGGATATTGGTGTATTATGCAATGAATAGAACACTTTTTATCGTATTTTTTACACATTTGCCGATGAAAATCGAAAAAGTAACAACAAACACATATCTGTCATACAAGATGGAGATACTTCGCGTTTAGTTTTTTTTTGGTCGCAAGAGGCGCTGATTACTCGTGGAAGGGGAAGTGATGCTATTGGTCAGTATGAACGCGACGTTCCATTTCATGAATCAGCCGCTCGGTCTGATTGATAAAATTGCCAAATAAATATTATTTATTCATAAAATTGCTATACAAAAAGGGAAATGTTATTTTAAAAGGTATCTCGGTTTGCATTTTAAACAAATATAAATACTTTCTAAAAACTGATTAAACCAGTAATCCCTTTAAAACAATACCATGACGAAGAGTGAATAACAGAACGTTTTAACATGACCAAATAAAGAATACCAAATAATTGTACTGACGAAAATGGTAACAAAACACTACATTATTTGGAATCTTTACAATTATATACTTAACCAAAAACACATGTTCTATATTTATATAATAACATAATAGAACGACGTTAGCTCTATTTTGGCGGTAAAGGAAAGTACTGAATAGACTTACCAATCCCATATCTTGTATTCTACGAGATATAGATCTCGCCAGCCCATGGTCTTGAATATCCAAATAAAAGCATAAATTTCTTCGAACTGGAATATGAAGCCATAGGTGAGAATTTCAAAATATCAAAAAATGTGGGTCATTGAATCAAAACATGGCGCACCTCTGTTAAATTTTTCATCAAGATTCAAAGTAGAAACCATCTTGATATAATTATTTTGTTGGTACTTATAAATTTTTACATGCAGCACCGTGCCACTAGTTTCAAACACACCATATTTACACCGAATCAATATTAAAAAATACTTTTTGAGAATAATTAAAAAAATAATTTAATACAAATATCTGTTAAATTCATTTTGCAAAATACGTTTTAAATGTCGAAACGTCAATGACAGCTGAGCACCACAGACAAATAGAGTTTTTCGTCTCTGTTGCGATCTATGGTGCCAATCGATAAGTAAATCGATATCATGCGTCCTATACACTACTCGCGAACTTCGCGAAGTAGGTAGTCTAAGACCACGGCCGAGTAATTTAAAGAGGCACTTCGTGAGCGCGCTTCGTAAAGGCATTTCTAACACGTTCTCTACACTACTGGCGAAGTTGCCCGAGATGTAGAGAGACGAATATGATAGTGTAGAGAAACGTTTCAGCTTACTTCGTCCGACTTTCCCTAGCTTTGGGCGTCTTTCAATTGCTGTCGGTTTTTTGTTGGATCGAGTCAAAGTCACGAAATGCGTTCACGAAGCACCTCTTCTACTCGGCGAGTCTCAGACTACTTCGCGAGTAGTGTAGTTTATGACAACAAAATAATATGTTAAATTGTAACAATAACATGTGTAACAGGCAAAGTAGGTATGAAAAATATTTTTCTAGTTTAACAACTAATTTTTCCAATACTATTTTTTTTTCGACGCGTCTGCCTGAAAGTCATTAGGAGAGGATCTAATCTAAGATTACATTAGGGCTGCAATGATGATGATGATGACCTAAAATTTTCTTAGTAATTAGGAATCGAACCAACAGTCCTCTTACTTCATCACTCGTATGAAATTGTTCACTACAAACAGAAGTATTACACTATCATTAAGGTCACCTATGACACGCGGGGATAACTTTATTTGCAGGCAGATGTTTTATTGTCTTTCTGCAATTAGTCCTCGAAGGGTACATACCTACTTATACGAATAGTTCTTATAAGTAGGTATGTACTAACTATTGGTAAAATAATATATACTAAGTATATTACTAACTAAAACTTTATTAAGCACCACAATATAAATATATTTTTTTAATGTGGTGCTTATCATTTTTTTATTATAAATCTTTACTACTGTTTCATAATCGTATAGGTAGTAGTGATTTATATAATATATATATAAGCACACTATTTAATATTGTATATATACCAATACATATTATTGTGCATTTTATTAAAATATTTCATCCGGTAAATACTTAATTCCTTTATTTTAAAAACTACTATCAATGATGCCGGTGGATCGGAAGCCCGTAGTATCCCGTAGGCACACGGCAGTCGATAGATACACCAACGCCTATACGTATTTTATTGATTGCTCGTGTTTGTACCGGAGTGGACGTATGTCATGTACGTAGCTAGTCGGCTTGCCTGGCCCGTTATTCGTTTACATATATGTAGCGTGCCCTATAAATGCATGCCCGTCTGCCCTGTTACATTTCCACGGCGTCAAAATCAATAACAATTTAATATTTGTATGACGGAGTTCTATGCATGTAACAGCTATTTGCAAACACGTCGTGTGCATTGTAATTGAATGACGTTTTGTATGTGCATAAATTGCTCAGACTAAGGATACAGAGTTCATTATTCAGAGATCAATTGCAGAAAGTTTTTTAAACTTCAGATTCATTGTTTGTAGGAATTGTACGTACTATTTTTTTAAATGGGCTTAAAAGAAAATTAAAAAGCCTATATAGATCTGGTTATGTAAACCTACGTATTTTTTTGTTATTTACTAGCGGCCCGGATACGCATCATTACTAAAGATCCGTTTAAAAAAATATAATATGACCCATGTCATCCGGGTATAGTGTAGCTTTTGGAAAGGTAAAAGGTTTTTATAAAATGGGTCCAGCAGTATTTCAACAAATATTTTTCTTATTATTAGTAAAGAAGATTACACTGATAACAATGAATTATAAGTCAGTCAAACTTAAAGCCGTCAGTGGCACGTCGGTGGTTTCGAAAAAGTGACGACAGTCACAATGCAGTTGCTAACTTGTGACGTAATGATATTAAGTCACAGAATCCAGTAAATTCATCGCTTAACTTAATTTTCAGCCCGGAACCTAGTCATAAATGTTACGGTGGGGAGAATCAGGTGATGTTTGAGTAACCACACATAGAATTTATCTATGGTCTCTCTCAGGTAGGATATTTAATGTTTTTTCTGTCTTCAACCTGTTGCAGTCCACTGCTTGATATAGGTCTCCATCATTTTGTGCCATCCAGCCTTCACCAGCGAAACCAGCGATTGTACGCAATAGTTATTACCTTGGAAATTCTTATCTATTTTTTTTTATAGTTTAGTTAATTAAATTACATGGTTAGGTTTTGTTATATATATTTCATTTACTTGTAGGCAAAATAACCTAATTACAAAAGTCTGTAGATAATTAATATTATTAATTAGTAAAAATAAGTTATATTTGTGCGCCTTCAGGTTTTTGAAATATTCAACTTTTTTAATCTTCCTGCTAGGGTAACGTTTTACAAAATCGCATATCTCGAAAACTATTGCATGTGCGTTTATGAAAAAAATTGCATCAATAGCTCTTACATGTGCCAATACGTGCCGGAATTTTTAACAAGAAAAAAACTTAGATATTAAGTTATAGCGATTATTTAAGAAATAGAAAAAAAATGTAGCCTCTAATAAAAAGACCGATAAGCTCATAAAAAAATGCGTTCGATCCGTCTTGAGACGCAGAATATGTGCGAAAGTTTCGATAGTGCACATGCATTAGTTGTTGAGTAATATGAGAAAACTAAAATAAAAACCTATCATGAGTTTGACGTTCACATACAAGAAACCGGTTCAACCTAAGATGAGCGAGTGTAAACCACGATTATGTGCATATTGTGAAAAATTTCAGCTGTAAATGTTCCGTATTAAAAAGATATAAACAAAAATAATAAAAAATAAAATACGGTCGATTATCCGACCAAATTGGAATGACTTCTAAAAAGCGACGGTTCGATATGCATCGGTGGCCTTAATGAACGATTAATACCTTTGTAGCTGTCGTACAGTCGCGTTAAAAAGTTTTTTGATCAATTTCGGTTCATGCAAATGTAACTATTATAACATTTATAACTTATGTTTAAATTTCGTACAAAATTAACTATTTATTATAATTATTTTGAACTGCCTTTTAAAATAATTACTAATAATAACTATTAAATCTCGTACAGAAATTATTTTCACATTATTTTTTAATTATCACTTATTTATAAATAAAAAAACTAACACTAAAATATACTCGTAATATTGAAATGCATGCATGTTATTTCCTATAAAAACCTTTGGATGTGAGAATTAAAATGTTTATTAACAAATCATTTTTAAAACCAAAGATATTTAATTAAGGCACTGAATCACATATAAATATACCTACCTAAAAAAATATACAGAAATAGTTTCAAATAAATACTTGGGTATTATCAAATCATTATAACCTAAAATCACATTCATTTTCCAGTTAATGAGCATACTAATCACAATAAATTACAGAGTAATTTAGTCATTCATAAAGTTATATTTGTCTCAGGAATAATTTGTAATTTCTTATTTAATTATGCGATCTGCATGGTGTGATGTTATGACTGTTATGCACGTCACATAGGCAAGCTCGCTATTGCGGCATATCGCAGTGTTGCCAACTTAGCTACTTTATAGATAGACTTTAAAGAACCTACTTTTTATTGGCAACAAATTACTTACCTCAGCATTTCGAAGTTACGTGGACGTGGTAAAAATATGAAATAAAAAAGGACCTAGAAAAAAGTAGCTTAAAAGATAAGCTAATTTTTTTCAATTCTAGCTGTCCATCATCAAAATATAGCTAGATCTAGCGATAAAGTAGTTAAGCAAAGAATATATAAAAATGTTTAAGTTGGCAACATGCATCGCATCGGTCCGGCAGGTGTGACTAGCAATGCTGCCTGTTCTAACCTTTATTACCCTGTGCGTTCTGCATGGCCCCATGCAGATCACATGGTTGCAGATCGAATAATGTAATAGGTGCTTAATAGGAATGTCATTTGACCTCTACACAAATTTCTTACAAAACTTACACGATTGATATGATCAATATTTTTTTAACTCTGCCAAATAGTTTTTATATATAAAAAAATACAACCGACCGGGACATAATTAAAACTGTATGAATATAACTTTATAATTTTCACAAGTCAACACGTCCAATTGTAGTAAAAAGCCCTTGCATTATTCAAAATGGAGTACTGATTACATATCGGTCTCCCTCTAATTAATACCTCAGGCAGTTACCTGTCCTTTATGCTACAAGCAATACGTATGATGTCATAGCTGGTGCGCGCGGCCAAAGATAAATAGTCCATTGATAGTTATTTTAACTTTGACATGGTGTCACGCTTATCTTCAAATTATTATAGTTTTATTGTGTGACGGTGATCAATAATACCTAATATATATAATACCCAATAAAAGAATGAAGAGAAGTAGATACTAAAATAAGTGTGCAAGCCGTGTGGAGTTTACGTGAGAAGAATAAAAACGAACATAATTAACTAAGCATAATAACTTTAAAGCACATTCTCACACTAAAATTTCGTATTTTTATATTGTTTTTCAATACATTTCTTATTATTTCCATTAGTACTACCTAATGCATTTTTATGAAATTTATAAAAAATATGGAAACACTGTTTTCGAAAATTAATGGGCATCACTTTTTTATTTTACTGTACTTAGGCACAAGACGTGTCAAAAGGTTGATGTTATAAATTTAAGAAGGCCATCGATACATATCAAAGCGTCGCTTTTTAGGAGTCATTCCAATTTGGTCGGATAATCGACCGTATTTAATTTTTTAATATTTTTGTTTATATCTTTTTAAATACGGACATGAAATTTTTCACAATATTAGTTCACAATATGCACATAATCGTGGTTTACACTCGCTCATCTTAGGTTGAACCGGTTTCTTGTATGTGAACGTCAAACTCATGATAGGTTTTTATTTTAGTTTTTCTCATATTACTCAACAACTAATGCATGTGCACTATCGAAACTTTCCGCACATATTCTGCATTTTTTTATGAGCTTATCGGTATTTTATACAGGCTACATTTTTTTCTATTTCTTAAATAATCGCTATAACTTAAATCTAAGTTTTTTTCTTGTTCGAAATTCCGGCACGTATTGGCACATGTAAGAGCTATTTATGCATTTTTTTTCATAAACGCACATGCAATAGTTTTCGAGATATGCGATTTTGTAAAACGTTACCCTAGCAGGAAGATTAAAAAGTTGAATATTTCAAAACCTGAAGGCGCACATATAATTTTTGGCGCATATTCATGCACAAACATAAGCTTTCTAACGGACTAATTATTTTTTCTCTCCGATGTTTTGTTAAAAATTTTCCTGCTAGAAAAACATTACCCTAGCAGGAACCGTTTTTTTCGATTTATTCCAAAACGGCTGGATGCACATATATAATATTTGGCGCACATATATAGTAAATTGAGCACAAAACATAGGAACCACTCATATCACTCTAGGACATACTTTTCTGCTAGGGTAACGGACACTTAGGATCTCCTCTCTCAAAGACTCCTCAGACAAAATATTTTTGAAAAGAACAAATCTATTTACTACCATTTCCAGAAGTGTTGAAAAAAATTTGTTAAAAATAGCCGCACATATATTTCATTGATAGTATTATCTTTCATGTAATTCCCTATACTATAAACTGTTGGGGCCAGATGGCGCTGTGTGAATGTCTGCTGTGTACGTATATTGATTTTTTCGGATGGACTTAAGTGTGCTCCAAGCTCAATCCTCATTATTTGAAATTTCAATGAAAACGCCTAATTAGAAGAATTATTATACAATAATATCTAATGAAGTTAATTATTATATATGAAAATAATAATTTCCAATTAAATCAGCTCAAATTTATTTTTAACCCCCGACGCAAAAAGAGGGGTGTTATAAGTTTGACGTGTCTGTCTGTCTGTCTGTGGCATCATAACTCCCGAACGCATGCAGTGATTTGAATTTAGTTTTTTTTTTGTATTAAAGGTGACTTATGTGCGAGTGTTCATAGACATGTTTGATGAAAATCGGTTGAGCCGTTTAAAAGTTGTGAGGAGTGAAAGTGGGGAGAGTAACCGAATGACTGCAAATATACTTGGAATCAGTAACAATGTGACCTTTGGCCTATTTATAGTAAGAAAAACTATAATTAATAAGTAAAATAGCGAACGAGCTTGACCTTATTTGATGTAAGTAAATTATAATATACTAAAATCTAACTTAACCTAACCTGACTATAAAAATAAGAAATAAAAGTTAGTCTTTTATTATTTTTTTACTTTTTAAAGGGAAATTACTTAAGTTCTTGTATCGGGGGTTTTTAAAATTTTTAATTTAATTACTTCATCGTTGTCGTATCGAGAAATTTGAAGTTTTAAAATGTTCAAGCTATAATCCTCACCAGGGTGTGTATATCTCGGGAACGTCTTGAGGTCTTTTCTTAAATTTGGCATCATTGCGACTATTTCATGACTGTTTTTGGAACCTTAACCAGTTCTTAACGAATAGGCTAACCGTATGCGTGTACCAGAGGAGCTGTAAAGAATGCGGGATTCCGCCCAAAAGGATAATTAGGCCAAATCCCGTTTCGTTAAGTTGTAGTTTCTATATAATGGAACGCAACTATTATGTTACGATTAAAGGAAAGAAATCAAACAAAATTTCCCACTTATATTCAACTTATATTACAATAAAAATTAAATTTACATTTACATTATACAATATTACATTTAATATACATAGCCATTTGTAAAAAATCTTATCCATAGCTAATATAATGTATATCAATTTGTTTGATAGGAGAGTAGACAAAACGAGATAGTTATAAAAATATAGGCGTGGATTAGCCCATATGACCCTACTTTTAATATACATTTGAACACCTCAAACACTATAACATTAATTATACGAGCAATAAATACAAGTACTGGACCATGTCTCTCACAAAAATGGAGATAATTTAGACCATTCAGCCTAGATAGATGGAAGATTATTTCTCTAAATTAATTTAACAAAAAAAATAACTTCAAGATATAGTAAAACAATGCCTTATTAAACAAAATGATTACGTTGGTATAAATCAAGTAATATCGAAGTAAATAAATAGTAATAAATAAGTATAGCCTGTAATATATGTACTAAACAACAATGAAACATACTTATATACTTTTTTTTGAAAAACATACATATAATACATAGAGACATCCATACCAATACTAACAGACTTGTTCATGCACACAAATGTTTGCACTGTCAGGGAATCGAATCAGGAACCCTTGGAGTACTAGCCGATGTCTCAACCATTACACCAAATGGGTCGTCAAAGTACAAATACATAAAACAAAATAAATCAAATCAATGGCATTTTAAATTATTAACATCGATTTAAATAATGTTACGGCGTTTAAGGGGTTGCCATATCAAAAACCGACACATAGCCTTAACAAATCCGGGTTTTGTCAATCATCATCATCATTATATCATGCTCAATAGCCCAAGCTAAACCATGATACACTCTTGATTATTTATAAGAAAACACGCATGTGTTTATGGCTACGTTAGAAAAGCTTATTTTCGAAGTGTCCAAAGATAATATCATGTTATGTCCGTACATTTTATTCAACGCGGAATTACATTTCAAACTGTCTGTTGGTAAACTCATTTCATAAAACCTGATATCTGTGAATAAATTGCACGCTTTAATTAAAACATTTTCATGTAACGAGATAAAGCGCAAATCGACTTGACAAAGGATCTAATAACAGTATTATAAAAAGTGGGAGCTAAACTGTTTCTTTTTACTTGTTTGGCGATTTGCGAGCTTCTTTTTATTGTTTGTCAGCTATTTTTTTAGCTACAAGCTGCGATACATTTGAAATATTTTTTAACAGAACAAAAGGTCCAACAGTTTAAATAAAATGGCAGATAAAGAGGGCGAATGGACGCAAGTGTTTTTTTATGCAGGTGTTCGATATTTGTCCAAATCGTGTACGGTGGATTTTCTGTAAAAATAACTATTATATTATTGGTACGGCACCTCAAACAATTATAAAATAACTTCGGGGCTTTTCGTTAAAAATGTACCTACGCTAAAACAATTGTTGTAACTATAATTCTATTTTCATATAATAAAAAAATATACTCTGTAGCCTAGACTAATTAAACACATTACTGAATTTCAATATTTATCTACTATAGATAATAACAATTAAATCTGAAATACATTAAAAACATTTAAGGTTTTATTAAACATGCTATGCAAACTCTTTGGTCTACAAATTACCGAACACCTAGTAAATATAAGGCGAGGACGCGATAAAAAATGCAAATACCTTAGCTCAATATCATGATCAGTCTCTATACATAGACACATTCGGTTAATATACCACTGTCCCCGATAGGGTTGCCAGGCCCCATACCGAATTTCCGGACAGTCCTAAGAATTTGGTTATATTCGTCTTATGGTATACATAATCAAACTTTTACAGCTACGGTGACATCTTTGTCGGCAGCTGTCATTAAATTCCGTGGCGAATAGTTGTTTGGCCTAACACTTGATAACGAAGGCTACGTCTTTTGAAGTTTCAAAAGGCTGGCAACCCTAGTTCCCGCGCATACCTATACCAAAACAAATAATATGTCAGTTCGAGATAAAGCAACATTACCAAAAAATTGACACTTGCGCGTCAAGTCATAATAAATTGTCTTTTTATCTATACGAAGATTATCATTGTTATTTAGTGTTCGGACAAACGCCCGTTAATTGTCCTATTATGTTAATAATGTAGCCTTAATGAATCTGCCCTCAATTTTAAAAAGTTTTAATTACAGTTTTGAAAACCATTTGTTCAAAAGTACAGTCACAAAGGTAAACTATGTACACAAAAGAAAAAAAATTTGTCCACGGTCTGAATATAAGCCTTCGATAGAATTTGTTACTAAATTTATGAGTATTAAATAAATATATCAATTTCTATATTTCCATAAATTAAAATCACAAACATTTTTCCCACATAAATATAACCTAATCTTTGTCGAAGTGACCCTATTGGGCTTAAGGAGCGTTAACGGACTTTGTCCAAAAGCCCCTGTCAACCATAATCCTAAAGAAACATGAAAATTTTATTTAAATAATTTATAAATTTAATTTTCTGATTGAACACTATATTATGACTTGATAAACTTCAAAGCACCGTGTGCAGTATTATGTAAAGAGACAGGTTTCACTAAATCTATCGGTTTTCCAGGAAATAATGCAAAATCTATTTAGGACTTATTCAGAGGTGGGGTAATCGAGTGGTTACCCCATTTACCAGTCATTAAAAATAGTATTACATGCCATGTGGGCAGTTTGGCCTAAATACTTAAATACGTTTATTATTTGTTCATGTATCTATTTGCCATCTGGTTTACTTTTATTTAATTGGTAAAAAATAAGAAAAATAATGCCTTTCAGTAATTTTCGTGGAACTTTTTCACTGACATTCAAGTTAATTATAAGGAATAAAATGTTTACTAGGTTTCAATATAAAAAAAACTAATTTTCTTAGATTTTTTTAGTATGTTTTTCTGCATCGGAAGTGTCAAAAAATTACTGAATTCAAAACATCAGACACATAAAAACTTTTAATTTGGCGCCACTGTCGACACACTACATGGACCTGTCAAATTCTACCGGTAGCTTTGTGATAAAGAAAAGTTAGTGAGACTGCTCGTCGTCGCCGTTTGTTTCTCCGTTGAGTAGCAGCGCTGGTGACTTGATAGGGGGCGCTGGTATCACCTGTAGGCATAATGACGTCATTAGATATTTCCGTAACAACACAGTTTTCAATCGAACCGGTATTAACAAAATCCGTTTAGGTCTTACTTGGATAAACAATAAACGAACTAGGTGCACAATTACGAAGGAATATCAAGCTTAAAAATGTCCGAGCCGCTTGACACATACGTTGACTGACTGATATTTATGTCATAAAATTATTCAACAAATTTTATTTATTTATTTAAACTGGTACAAAATAAACAAGAAAGAGTAGTTGTGTACTATGTCACTATGGCATAAAGCGAGCGACTTGATTATGAATGAAAATTCTGTCTAACTGACGCGATAGGCAGAATTTTGCCGCGGACACTTTTAATTTTTTTCACATTGCGTTTTAATTTGTTCTAATCTGGCTAGAATGTGCCAGGAAAGATTCCTGAGAATTCCTGGATGACGTGTGGTAAATATAAGTAGGAACGCAAGAGGCCCACAAGCAGAACTAAGTGATCAAGGCATGGGGGATGATGGTTAAATTTTTCTAGAACTTGGCTATACGGATTTTTTAATACGGGTTCTTGACTGGACGTAATGGATCTGATTCTCCAGATTTAATTTCAATTCTCTTTTATATAATAATTAAAGATTTTAACGTACTGTACATATTTTTCAAGTTATCATATCAAGTTGAACATTGTTTTAATAAGACTAGTATTTGAAAAACCAGGTACGTCCATCCAATCAATGATCTTGTATCCCAAAAACCTAACCTGCTACAAGATAATAAAATCCAAAATCACAAAACAACATCGAGGTGCTGTACAATGTATAACACATTATAGTATTTGTTGTGCCTACTATTATTAGTATGATGTTATATATGATACGTAATGATAAAAATCATATTATTAAGTAAGTATGCAGTAAATTACAAGAAAGTCAAAATTTCTAACATCTTAGTGACATACAATCTATTAGTTCAAAATGTAACCATAGAACAAAATACCAAAACCAGAAAAACTATTCCGTGAACTCCAAAGCATCAAATGAATCAAGATGACAATAATAAAAAAATACACACTGAATATATTTCATAGCCGCTCTTGGTTCTATGGAATAACTTCTCATAAGACCAACAGTTTCTATACTCTTTATTTTACATTGGATGAGGTTACTTTGTATTTTTTAACAAATAATTCTAACTTTATTTTGACTGATGCAGTTTTAACCCTAAACAAAAATCCATTAATTGAATGGCAAAACTTCACACGGATCCGTGTACCAATAAATTTAGAAAAAGCATTTAAACACCCCAAAGTTTTGAAATTTTATCCAAATAAAGCGACATTTCAAAGCATTGCTTGATATCAATATGATATCAATCCATAAAATAAGCGAACAACAACCGGCTATGTAGGTGACTTATGAAAATTCGATGTAAAATTTCGATTAATATAGTTGCAATTACATAGTCTCCTTTATAACAGCTCTACAAGGCAATTGATTATAAAAGATGAATGTAAAGATATTACAAAAACTTCCATCGTCGTGCCAGAAAAAATATTTCTTAGTATATAGAATCCAGATGCAAAACAAAAACTATAAGGTTTTGTTTTGCATCTGGATTCCTGGCAGTTCAATTGATAATATCACCTCAAAGACCAATATAGTCTAACGTACCCTACCACAAAACGTGCAATTCTGGACGAAAATGACCAATAGTGAAATATTTTTATGAAATGCACCCTTTCTTTAAATGCTACCTTTTAATGCTATGCTTTAACCTACCTAAAACGCCTGCATAAGCCCCGCCCCCATCACATAAAATAAAACATAAAAACTTAACTCTACAATGATTTGTTTCTTCTGCATTGACTGACTGAAGTGCCATACATTACTATAAGAATCACGGTAGGAGAAAGCTCTGGCTTATTGCTTATACATATAAAAAAATAACATCTAACATCATTGTCTAATCTACATAAAAGTAAAAAAAAACACTAACCCGTTTAAAGCCGGGTATCCAGACACAATAGGAAATCTATTGTGTCTGGCGCCTTAAAGCGTCATTGGCGGTCAAAGGGTTGATCATGAAAAAAAGTGTTATTATTTTAAACAAGCATTCTTTATTTGAACGTATTGGAAGAGGCAGCGATTATATAACAGCCCCTCTTCTCCTCCCCTAATCATTGTGGGGAATATATACAGCACTAGATTTCATTACGTCCCTTGACATTATAACATCTCTTAAAATTGAAGGGTAATTAAAATTACATATAATTATTTAAAATAGAAGTTACTAATTTGAAATAGTTATTTGTTTTTATGTTATTTAAGAAAGCATTTCTCATATGGATAAGGCTTTGCGCATAAGTGTACACTTCACATTACATTATGTTTTTAAATTTTGATCCTTAATATAATAAGATTTCAATCTTTTTAAAATAAGACTGATGGAATAATTCAATCTATATGCTAATAGACTGTAACCCTAAACGTCAGTAACCTTCAAGAGTTCCAAGCAGTCGACTGAAATGTAAAAATAAACTTATCTAATTTGCTTATTAATCATTTTCCAATTGCATAATCTTTTCTCATTTACTATCATATAGCCAAATCCAGGCTTCACCCTACCGCGTTCTCTATGGTAGTCATGCTACACTCTACTCTAGGTCTGTCTATGGTCTAAACGTCATGCTTCACACCACTCGGTGCGTACGTCACTTGCTCAGGTTCGCCCTCCTCGTGGATCTGTTGTGTAATCAAAATATCAATGTGTCAATAAATTTGGAATACGACAATAGATGTCTTAGTAATGGCACAATATGAAAATGAAAATATGTAAAATTCAGACACATATTAATTTCAGTTCACTTTTTTGATATTGATATAATCTTGACGTATTGACATCAGCATGACGTACTGACGTCCGCTTGACGTACTAATGTCAACTTGACGTACTAACGTCAATTTGATGTACTAACGACAGCTGACTTACTGTCGTCAGCTTGACGAACTAACTTCACCACATCGTTCATATGTCAATTAAAGAACGCATCAATGTAAGCATGACATACTGATATCAGCTTATTGCACCATAAAAAAATCTGACATTGCCAACGTAACATTATATTGCATCCAAACAAATTCTTGATCCTATCAATAAATATTATAATAAGCAATTTACAACCAGGTGAGATGACGGTCAAATGTACGTCTAAAAAAAAAAACAATGACGGCTTGACGCATTGTAGTCTGCCTGGTCAGAGTCAGCATGACGTACCAACGTCCGCTCGACAAACCAGACGACAAGGGACGTACCAATGATAGCATGGCTTACCGATGACAGCTTAACGCACCGTAAAAAAACATTAATATATCAGCGTAAATTACTGAGTCTGACGTTAGCTAGACGTATTGACTTGACATCAGCATGACGTAATGACGTCAGATTTACGTACTGTAGTCACCATAACTTCTAACATCGTAACATCAGCATGACGTACTAAATTCAACTTAAGTTTCGACTTAATATTTATTTACTAGACCAGCATAGCATAAACACGTTAGAAAGCAATTATGACAGGAGCACAGCGTACAAAACTTTATTGCACATAAAATGGCAAAAAAAAATTAGTGAATATTTCATTTTCTTTTTTTATAGACAAGTTAGAATTAAACGCGTTAGTCAAGAGTGAACACTTTGTTATAAATATAATAATATTAAACTTTAGACATATTTTGTAATTTTTCATAACGTAAAAAGAAGTCATAATTAATCAATCATTCAATATCCCTATTGTCATTATATAATACATCTTATAACATAATAAAAATAAATACAACGATTGACGTCCACCATTCTTATTCAAACGTCGTTTTGACATTTAACGTCCCTGTGACGTTTCACTATATTTTACGAGGTGTGTATACTGACCGAGGGTTTGGGGCGATGCGTGTCGACGGCTGCCACGGACAGCTTGATGTGCTCCTCGCGGCAGCCGTAAGCGACGGGCGTTAGCTTTATCACTGTGTGCAGCGGCACGTGGAGGTATGGCAGCTCCTCTGTCGAAAGAAAGAAAGAAACTTTTTTTATTGGCCACAATAATTTAAATAATATTTTACCAGACACAGAATCATAATAAAAACAAGTGCTCAAAAACAAAAAGGTAAATAAATTCTTCAAATCTAGTGGCCAAACAGGTGCAGCCTCAGCATAAACTGCAGTAGTAAAGAAACTACTGCAGCACTGTTATTCTGGCTGCACCTGTGGCGAGTGAGTCACATTAAAACAATGAATAAACAAATTAAAAAAAAACATAAATAAAATAAAAAAATGATAATAATAATATAATAATACATGATAGGAACGATAACAATTAAATACTATGTATAAATAATCAAACTCACATAAAAAATAAAATAAAGAGTAACAAAGTAACGAAACGTGACCGGTTCCGGCCACGCCCAAGTTTGACATGTGACATTACAAACAACCACAATATGCCACGTTTACAAACAAGACAATACAAAACAGTCATAATACTAATTAAATGGAGATAAATTTACAAATTAAGGAATGGAAGTTAAAATATCAGCAACAAAAAGATTTGAGAACAGCAAGAACCAAAAGATTTAAAAGTGCCACCATATGGACACTCAGGTGATGTGTTTCAGTATTATACCATCCCAGAAGCGCTGGAGGACACCGCCAACACACGTCGTGAATTATACTGAGGTACGCTTACAGAAATTTGCTCATTAATTAAAAACTGTTTAAATTTAGATTTTAAAGAGTACAGCGAAACAACATGTTATAAATAAATAAATATCCACTGACATTTAAACAGCGCCATCTAGTCCAAACTAAGCATTTATCTTGTAATACGGATACTAAACAACGGATATACAAGCTTATATGGTTTTCTTTTGTAAATACATACATAGTATACATAGAAAACATCCAGACCAATACAAACAGACATGTTCATGCAAACAAATGTCTGTACTGCCCGGGAATCGAATCACATAGTTAAAAGAATTGAATTTGTTGCGATATAAATACACCTTTAGTTTCTGTCTTTCCCTCCACTATCTAAAATGGGAGGGGGAAGTTTTTATTGAGCATTCCGTTTAATTTTCAAGGTAAAAAGCTAAAATTTTGTACTGTTCTAAATCAGGAAAAGGGAACCGTGTTATCCCAAGCCGCGAGCAAAAGCCCGTTTACTTATGCTGTACCGGCGGCTTGTCGAGGAAGTAGGCGAGCAGCACCGCATGACGCCTGGGGAGACCACCAGCACGTTCCCCTGCCGCTCCAGCTCCATGATGACGGCTCCAGCCGCGCCACCAGTCCTCGTAGCTCTCGCCGCGCGGGTACCGGTACGCGAACTTGTTCGCGTCGCGCGCATTGAAGTCGGACGGATACTTCTCTTGGATTTCCGCGTAGGTCATCTCTTCGCAGATGCCCTGAGAAGATCAAAAAAAAAAACATCAGCAGATCGAAATTAACGTATTGTTCGGAGTATTGTTAACATCTGTGGGATCAGCCAAGTACCAGTTGGAAGCTCTGGAGTCGATTGCGAGGCAGGCTAAAAAATGATCGGAAACGACTCTCTGGTCGAGTGACGGCTGCAAATCTTTTGTCACCGGCGTGGAGTCGCAAGTCTCACGTTTCTCCACCGTATACACTTTGGAAGTGTGCACAAGACTGCATGACCTTGTTCCACTACATTATTTATATTATTTTCACATTGGCAAGATACGGATATAAAGTGTGATACGAAGCGTTTTGAAAAAAGAAGTGGTTGAACTTAACCTTTTGAACACCAGGTATCCAGAAAATTGATTGTTTTAGACGACTAAAGTTGTCATTGGCGTTCAAAAGGCTAACAGGTAGGATACTGAGTCGTCTAGGTAGGTACAGTCGCCATCAGATATATGAGCAGACAAGGTGACCAAATACATCTGAACAGTTCAAAATTTCAATAACTTCTATACAGTACAAGTTACCATAAATACCTAAACAGCAACCGCTTCATTAATATCTGAGCAAGTGCCTGTCAATAACTTCTATACACACAAATTTTCAATAATATCTGAACACTAACGTCAAATGTATCTAAAATGATTTAAATATCGAAACTGTCGAAGAAAAGTTGTAGAAATATTGTGACTTTTTAACTATCAATTGAATTAAAATCTTTTTGGATAGTACATGTATTAAAAATGAGATGACGCTGGCAGTTTATAAAAGTTTGAAGATTTTACTCTTGTCATCACTAATTCTATCTACTGCAATTACAAATACAAGCAAGTATTGCGTCAGTGGCTCATTGGTGTGGACTGTTGCCCTCCAATCTGGACGGTGCGGGTTCGATGCCTGCCAATCCAATGTCCTGTCATATTTTCGAATTTATAATTATTTATATGTACGTTTCGCCGAGACCAGTGAACTGGGGTCCTTCTGATGCCACACACTTATGAAGTGAGGCCATCGAAGCTCATGAAGCTCTTGCTGTGTCTCTCGATATCTCTAAGGCATTTGACAGAATTTGGCACGTCAGCCTTATAAGCAAGCTTCCTTAATTTGGTTTTCTTGATGGCCTTTGCACCTGGATATCAAATTTCCTGAGTTTCTGAGTAAAATAGTCTTTTATGGCTACTGTTCTGACCACCAGGCTATCGACACCAGTGTTCCTCAGGGTTCGGTCCTATCCGCATCTCTTATTCTTAATGCACATAAATGATCTGCTTATGCCCGGTATTGGGGTATTGTATTGGGTACGCAGATGACGGACATAAATCTACCGGATGCAAGGGCAGGTGAGGTAGGAATCCAGTCTTGTCGAGAGGCTATGGTGAGCCGTTTGGACGCATCCCTTCAAGCAGTATCCTCTTGAGGTGATGTTTATCTAAACTTGCTTCGACTTTCCGGAATCTAGCTGTTAAATAATACGCCTTAGGCGACCCTGCTTTGGCTGATGCTTAACTGCAAATCCTGGAGTAGCGTCGTAGAGTTACATTGCACTTGGATTTATACAGGTTATGTTTCGGTGAGCGTGCGAACGAATAACACGAATTAATTCCAGGAGACCATTCACCACCGGGAGACAATCGCAGGCGAGCATTCCGTTCTTACGTGGTCGACATTCCATATATCTGCACAATCCGCTTTGGTGCCTCGTTTCTAATGTGCACTGCAAAGAAATTTAACTCGTTGCCTCCTTTTGTGTTCCCAGAACATTACTACCTGGCACTTTTTAAGGCAAGCTTGAAAAGACTGTTTCTAGACAGGCGTGGTCCATCTTCGACCGTATCATCACATACCATCAGGTGAGATGACGGTCAAATGCCTGTCTATAGAAGATTAAAAAAATATCCGACGCTATTTAGATAAAGGAAAACATCAAGACGAAGCCAGCGCACGCCTGTGAAATAATTGAAGGTTGTGCGTGAAGTCAGCTAATGGACGACCACGAAGGCCTAAATATACTAAATGTGTAGGCGCAAGTCCCTAGATGGGGTCGTATAATGGGCTGATGATGATGATGAACTTACTAAATAATTATTATCACACTAAGTCATTAACAGTTTCTGAATAATAATTAATCCAGTATCATATCGATTATCCAGAGTCTTTCTTAACTGAACCGAGCTAAGCCAGAACCGAGACTGACCATCTCCACTTGCGCAGATAGCCGAGCAGTGGTTTAATGAGGATACTCGGATGACGTAGTTGTTGATGTGACTTATTCTTAAAACTAGCTTTTGCCCGCGCTTCGCTCGCATTAAATTTGGGATAGCACGGTACTTTCATTTATCACTATGCATAGGATTTCCCCTCCCTCCAACTTTAAAGGTTTCGGGGTCAATTTCTTTTTTTAAAGCTAAAAATATGTTATAGCGAGCTAACCTTAAAAGATAAACATATGCTCTCGTGGACTTTTTTGTAGACCTTTAAAAGGAGAACAATACTCTCATACATGACTTTTGTGAAACTTTAACCGTTTACTCAGCGTACGCAGCGGAAGCTCCAAGTATGAAAAAATACCCCCTATTTTGAACATTCTTCATTGCTGCTCCGCTTTTATTACTCGTAGCGTGATGATATGTAGCCTATAGCCTTCCTCGATAAATAAGCTATCTAACACTGAAAGATTTTTTTATTCGAACGGTAGTTCCTGAGATTAGCGCGTTCAAAAAACAAACAAACTCTTCAGCTTCATATATTAGTATAGATTTGTCATATCAAATGAAATAATCATTATACGCCCACAGTAGTGATTGATTTTATCTTGTTCTTTTAATGTCATGCAGACAAGAAATGTCAAGCGTAACTAAGCAGATAAACACTGGTTAATCTCCTTAGTAACACTTGACATTTTGAGTGTTCAGATATTATTGAAAATTTGTGTGTATAGAAGTTATTGACAGGCACTTGCTCAGATATTAATGAAGCGGTTGCTGTTTAGGTATTTATGGTAACTTGTACTGTAAAGAAGTTATTGAAATTTTGAACTGTTCAGATGTATTTGGTCACCTTGTCTGCTCATATATATCTGATGGCGACTGTACCACCGCAGTGCCATAAACCTGTGAAATAAGTGTATTGCATATTTATGTTTCGGGATGGGGAACTAGTACGTGAAGTTTTATTTTATTGACTAATCCTTACCGCGTCAATCCTAAAGTTTTTAACGGCTGACTTCAACGACCTTGTCGACACCTGAAGCAAGAGCTTTCCACAATCAACATAAAGCCAACTCACCGCGTCTATCTCGTTGAGCGCCTTCCACCTCTCCTGCGGCGCCTTGACGTCCTTGACGGTCTGTATGGCGCGGCGCATCCACGAGGTCCAGACGCGCAGGCCCGGTATCTGCTGGCGGTCGATGTAGGCCGCGAGCGCCGCCGAGTACTGGCGGCCGCGGCCCGACAGCGCGCTGTCGCCGCCGATACGCCCCTCCGTGTTGTGGATGCTCTCGCCGTGCTACACACACACACATATGCAAACGGAAAACACGCGAACAGTCATCGGTACACACACGCAGAGTACTTATTTTTTATTTTAATATCCACTGACATTCACACAGCGGCATCTAGCCCCAAGTTAAGCGTGAAGCTTGTATTATGGGTACTAAACAACGGATAAACATACTTATATTCATTATTTGTAAATACATACATATTATACATAGTAAACACCTAGACCATTACAAACAGACATGTTCATGTACATATCGGTACAAACAAAGTGTTCATATTGTTGTCAACATTCTAGTCGCTCACAAAATCGGAACGTTTAAAACGTCATATAGATAGGTACAAATAAAGCGCCAATAATATGGTTGCAGTCATCGCGTCAATGGTATTGAAGCACCGAGAGTGTTCATAAATGTGGAACACTTTGGTAAAATATACTTTACTGCTATATGTTTTAAGAATTTTTTCGCTCGTCAATAATAAGTAAAACATTTATACACAAAATGAATAATGATACAAGATGCTGCTGTCCTTTTTATTTTTAGCATGACGTCATAGACATGTAAAGAATTCCGTTTATGGTTTTAGATATCGTAAATGGCTGTTTACGATAGGTACCAAATTGGTGTTTTGTATGAGAGGAACATAAAGTCGATTTTATTCAAATATGTATAATATTAAATTTATTTAATCAAAGTATGTACAATCGCTATCTATGCATTTTTGCCATCTCATAATTTCTGTCCCTATACTAAAAAAAACATTCAGACGGGAATCACTGAAAGCGCTTTGTAATGGTCCATCAGATTTAATTTTTGCTATTAGAAGTTATCCAAATTATTTTCAAAAATTCAATTCAGATATTTGGATAACTTCTGGTAATATGGTGGAGCAAGTTCCGTGGAGTACGGTGAATGTCTTATATATTCCAATAAAAGCTCATCGAATTTGGTAGCCATCTGTTCTACTAATATTTTTTGGTCAATTTCGGACCTTATGATTATCTGAGCATAAAACAGTCAACAAGTTTTCACATTTTCATCTTACGCTCAACGTTGTAAGTTCATTTTTGCATTAATCTTACAGCGACTTTCAATTATACTTTTGGATTTTGAATTCGAAATTTGAAATCAGTTATAAAGGCACCTTTCTCCTTCAAAAAAGTTCCGATTTTTTGAGCGACTAGAATGTTGACAACAATATGAACACTTTGTTTGTACCAATATTATTGACCTTTTGGTTGTGTCTATTAATTTGGATACCCTAAGTGCTCCTATATTATAGACGCTGACTGTACCTACCTAGACGACTCAGTATCGAGTCTACCACCTAGTAAATCCATTATAATGTTTAAGTTATCGTTAAACATTATAATGGAATAATATTTCTTAAAAGAATAAAATTCAATTATTATTGCCGCTATATTTTTATCATACCTTCCTTGTATCAGACTCAGATGGAACTTTAAACCCTTGAACGCCAGGAATCTAGACACGATAGGAAATCAATTGTTTCTGTCGCCTTTAGGTTTCATTGGCGTTCAAAGGGTTAATAATTCATTTGCTAAATTCGGAACCATTATATTTTAGATACCTATATACATAGTCTTACCCTAGTTAGGTATATAGTTCTGGGCACTATGTGTATGTTCATGAGGTAGTACACGATCCGGCTTTGGATGTGCCCTTCGTGTTTGTGGACAACCACCTGGGGACAAACATACATATATTAAATGGCTGCAAATACAGCTATAGGTAATACAATGTAATAGTCGCACCCACAGACATCAGAATATACATTAGACTGGACAAGCCGCCAAGTTTATAGGCAGTCCCAGTGTCGCAATTTCTTTTCGGTTCTTACCTGTGAAAAGTTATTATATTTCTTGGAAAATTTACTGATTCATTGCGATGATGGCATGTTACAATTGCACAAGATGGCATTTTGGAAAAAAAACGGTAATTTCTTCTAATATTCGTGCGTCTTGACTCGTCTCACAGAGCGTAAACTGGTAGCCAGTGTATGCCCGTTGAGCTCACAGTTGTCGCACTTTAAACGCGGCTTGCCCCATCTCCTGTATTGGGAAATCTGTGGTCGCACCTTATTGGGCATATCCACTTCTGCAACAATACCTCGGCCAAATGTTGTTAGCAGTTAATGTGTGTAGGTGAGAGAGAGTTTATGAGTGTGTGTGTGAGAGTGTATGTGTGCACACACGTACATATTTACGTGTGTATGAGAGAGCGAGATGGATAGAAAGATAAAGTGGGAGAGATACAGCAAATATTTAAAGGATTTATTTAGTTTTACATAATTGCGATGTCATGTTTGTTTATTTATGAAGATTTTTGATCTAGGTTTCCGATATTAACCTAGCCATGATCCAGTAACAAAGAAGTTGCGAATTTCTCTTTTGCTATTTTCTTTTTTACTGAACCATAGGCAGAACGAACATTTTGTCTTCAGTGTGCTTACTGCAATACACTCCATTATTAATTTGTGTTTCACTTAGATAAAACTAACTAAATGCACAATCTCACTCAAAATGTGTCCGCGGCAAAATTATGCCCATCCGTCAGTTGGGCAAAATTTCCATTCAAATCACGTCGCGCGCTACATGTCATAGTGACATTGTAGTATGCTCGTGCTTTTGATTTTGTACTCTATTAATGACGCTTTAAGGTACAAAATTTATGAATAATTTTATGTCATGTATATAACATGTGTCAAGCGGCTCGGACATTTTTTTGGTTGATATTTCTTCGTAATTGTGCGTTGAGTTAGTTTATTGTTACTCTAATGTGTTTCTATATACATACGAAAGTTTTGACAAATATATTGCTTGCTTAAGGCCTAGCCGGTTCTGTGTTAATGTATTTACTAACCCTTCGACCGCCATAGACGCCTTAAGGCGCCAGACACAATAGAAAATCTATTGTGTTTGGATTCCCGGCGTTCAATGGGTTAATATTATTTGAAATATCTTTAGAATCAAACACTGTCAATAATTAATAAAGGATTATTTAATGTATATCAAAGTGTACAGAACAATAGGTTTGACAAGAGGACAAGAATTCAATATAGTTCTGGATGCGTTCTCACACTTTGCCGGCACAAAATAATATTAAAAAATATATAAAAAAACTATATATATAGGTATGTATTGTTGTACAATATTATATTATACTAGGTGTAGCATTTTATTATTGTAATTACAAAACAACACAACAATAAAAAATCGTCATATCAAAAACAATACCTTCTCCCTCTATATATATCTCTCTTCTAACTCCTATATATATATATATATATATATAATGCTACATCCAGTATAATATATATTGTACAATATTATAATATACTGGATGTAGCATTTTATTATTGTAATTACAAAACAACAACAATAAAAAATCGTCATGTCAAATGCGATACCTTCTCCCCCGTGTCGTATATCTTCATGAAACTGTACTCGGACTCGAGCCGCTCGTCCAGAGGCTCGTACTTCTCCTTGTAGTGCTCGATCCTCAGCAGGAAGTCGTTCAACACGTTGTCCATGTTCTGGATGTTGGTGTAGTCCGGACTGCTCACTTTCACTTCCTGTGGCAATTGTTCATCAATTTATTACAACAACTCATGTTTCATCATCATCAGCTCATTCAACGTCCCCACCGAAGTGCACGAGCCCACCCGTATCACTCGATTGTCCAAAAAAAAGATAATTCCGTGCTTCGGAAAGCACGTCAAACCATCGGTCCAATCAAAATTGGGCCCGCGAACCCGCGCGCGGGTTACGGCCCAATCTGCCCATGGCTATACTGTGTGGGTAGGCCTATGCCCTGCAGTGGGCCGTTATAGGCTGATGATAATAAAAACCTGAGAAATCGACGGCTCTCAAGCATTACATAACGCACATTTTGAAAGATCTTAACCCCCCCCCCTCTCCATCCCCTTGAACGTTACTATTCTTGCACTAAAATATAAGTGACACGCAATACAACCCTAAGATTCACAGTTAAACGTAAACGAAAATAGTTTTTTTTTTGAAGAGAAAAGTTAAAGAGTTGCCGGTTCGAAAGTTGTTAAGTACGGAGAGGAAGGATATACGAAGGATATTAAAAAAAACTAAAATGTAAGATAAATATCCCTCCTCGCTAGTGTACTGCACTGTAATATTTTAACAGACTGCTACATCCCCCCCCCCCCTTCCCATCCCGATTGCGTTACGTATTACTTGAACGCTCCTTTCCTATGAATTTTACAGCAATAAAGTTGAACACAAATCAAAGTTTTGACATATTATATATTGTAACAAGTAAACACAAAAAAGTCTATCTCACCATAATATTCTGTTCTATAATCCTTGGGTCATCGCATATGGACTCTACGAAGAATAGCTTAAAGCCCATTTTATGGACTACGATGTCGCGGATCATGCGCCGCCTGTCCAGTGTGGAGTTGGTAGCGTCGAATACCTGAAAAAAAAAACTTTATTAACAACTAAATTTTGCTGGCGGATTCGCCCGCGTTGAATTCGGGGTAACATTGGTTTAACTTTCCTGATTCTCGGAAAGAGTATAAACGGTATTATATGTGTCTCAACAGGCCAAACCACTGAATCGCTTTTTTTTTCAAAGCATCAAAACTCATATTTTTAGTTTAGTATTTAAATCGTTTTTTATTATATTTTTGTATATTTCTTGACGTTCATAAGTGCTTTTTGTAAGCCTAATTTGAAATGTTTTTGACTTTGACTTTTACATCGATCATTAGCTTCCTACCTTGAAAAATTAAAACATAAAATTTCACTTCCTCTTTTGATAAATACACTCTTGATGCTTATACTGGCAGTATCGTGCGAATGTGTAAAAATACACACAGCCCGGTCTTAGATAAACAATAATAATTTTCCTAGGTGGTAGACTCGATACTGAGTCGTCTACCTACCTTGACCACCTAAAATAGAAGTGTTGTGCACTTCTGTGTTTCTGGATGAGGGCACTGTAGCTAGTGAAATTACTGGGTATAAGAGACCTAACATCTGTTGCTTTTGATGACGAGCACAGTGTGGCATTGATTAAGGATAATAACTGTCTATCACTTATCATCAGGTGAGCGTCTTGCCCGTCGGTCCTGTACTCTTCGTATCAAATTTTTTTTTGGTATGTATATTTATATGATACAATTTGCGGCATAAATTATATATATATTTTTAGAGTCCACTTACAGCGACTTCCCCGCCCTTGACGAGCCACTGGCACACATCGTGCAGCGCGTCGAGCGCGCACTGCTGCCGTATCGCCATCGCCTCCTTGTTGTCCGCGCGGAAGAACTCGTGGCTGGTGTACGCTGTGGTCGCGTGACGACGGTACTCGCCCAGGTTGAACACTGCAACACAAATTAGCTGAAGAGATCAACGGACAATTCGGTATAATTGTTCAGATGCTACTACACCACGATCTCCGGGCATTACACACATTTGCATGAACATGTCTGTTTGTATTGGTCTGGGTGTTTTCTATGTATGTATTTACAAAAGAAAATTTATATTATAAATAGATAAATATCCACTGACATTCACACAGCGCCATCTAGCCCCAAGTTAAGCGTGAAGCCTGTATTATGGGTACTAAACAACGGATAAACATACTTATATACATTTTTGTAAATACATACATATTGTGCATAGAAAATACCCAGACCATTACAAACAGACATGTTCATGCACACAAATGTTTATACTACCAGGGGATCGAACCCGGAACCCTTGGTGAACGTCTCAACTGCAACACCAAATACCACTATTAATACATTCCCCATTGACAATGAATTAAGTACCACTTTTTAATAACCTGACGATAATGGTGTGGGCATCACAATAATAACACAAATGTATTCAATATTCGTTTTAAGGATTCATTGTTAGCTGTTTGTTATCCCAAATAAAATAAATAAATAAATATTGTTATTATTAACTTGTGAATCTAAGTGCCAATCAACTGTGGCAAACATGGTATCAACCATTAAAAATTCAGGCTAGATTCATATTAATATCAACATTTCAGTGCAAATATAGAAGTCATCATCATTAGCTCATCAACCAGTCCCAGTCAGTCCCACCGAGAATCTACCCGTTAAGGGTGTATAGGCTTTAGTCGTCCGTGCAGGCCCAGTGTGGATTTGACGACAAATATAGAAATATTTCTACCACATTCCAATCTCTACTATTAAAACATTTCAAAATACATTTCTGACAAGCAAAATAGATCTGATTAAAGCTGCGTGGCTGATTGTAGATGGATTTAAAAAAAAATGGTAATTTCATTCAGTATAATGTTATTAATACTTACCCCTTGTGTTAATTCCTATCCAGTTGAGGTACCGTGACAATTTCTTGGAAATGTATGTCTTGCCGCGAGCGGGAAGTCCCACCATCGCGATCACGTGTGGTATGTTCACATAGTTTGCTCGCTCTCCTGGAAAAGATTTTATATAATTTACTTAATATTACCCTCAAAAATCATCAGTTTCATTAAGATGAATCTGTCAAGGGATTCTATAATATTTTAAGATTCTTGTATGACACTTGTGCATGTTTTATATTGACCTGTGAATAAATAAATAAATATCCACTGACACAGACCCAAGTTAAGCGTGAAGCTTGTATTACAGGTACTAAACACTGATTATCATACTAATATACATTTTATTTATAAATAGTAAAAACCCAGACCAATACAAACAGACATGTTCATGCACACAAATGTTTGTTCTGCCCGGGGATCAAACCCAAACCCTTGGTTTTGTAGTCCTCTCAATTGCTACACCAAATGGGTTGTCTTATCATATATGATATGATCATCATTGCAACATCTCTATACACAATAACTAAAAAAAAACCTTAAAGATATAATAAGGATGGAGAATTAAATTTTAAGACAGTTATAAAAGCCAACAATTTGTATGCACAAAACCCTTCAACAACAAAACAAATATTCAATTAGTATTCATTTGCATACAAATGATGAATAATTAATGAAAATTAGATATTTATTTACTAATAAATACTAATACTGCACTAATGTGCATGTGACAGCCATGCTGGAAATGTTTCATGACAAGCTGATTAATCCATTATCATGTTTACTTGAACTTTAGCTGCTTCACTGTGATAGAAAACGCAAACACTGTTATCTAGTAGACATGTGACAGTATTTCAATAAGAAAAAGCTATAACATATTGAAATAGAATATGTAATAGCTTATTCTTGTTGAAATCACATTTCCACATGAGGAATAATCAATTTGAATACAGCGTTTTGGTAGCCAATTGTGTATGCTTTTAAAAACCTATAAATATAGAAATATTCATTTGCTTAAAACAGTAACCCTCATTGATCTTTTTCACTTTATGATATAATAACTAATTAAATTAGAAAATTACGTTTTTAGATCGTAAATAAAAAGCTTTTCATCCAATTCATTTGTTATTAATTTTATTTTGCTATAATATTGTTGCTGTGAACAGTAGTGACCCGTTTGTGTGCAAGAAAACCAGTTTGTTCCAATAGAGACAAGCTTCTCATAGTATCACAGAAACAAGATTAACTATTCTGACCTCGAATCTAAAACGATCGCAAATTCTTTTAGATTTTCATGAAAGAATTTTATCTTAGAAGCATCATACTAACCATCTCCGAAAAACTGCTTGTTTAAATATTTCCAGCCTTCAGCACGGTTGTCGTCCGGATCCATTATGGATTATATAATTTTCCGCCACTTATTGTATCACTTAACGTAATTATCTAAATAAATTGAATTATAAACGAAATCGGTGCTCGTCAGTCGTATCGGAAAGGCAACGGTACGTAAACTGTCAATGTCAGACTACGTGACGTCACAATACATATGACATTTACGGACACAGATTATAAGCTCAACTCTCGGAACAATAATAGTTTTTGTTCCGAGGCTAAAGTAGACAGAATATCTCTGAGTATCTCCATATATATATGGCGCATATAATTCCTCTGTTGGTGTTCGGAATGGGAGGCCTAATGCAGATTCTTTGAGCTCTTTCAAGTTGTATCAAGTGACTTTTTGCAGCACAACCCCATACACATATACAATATGTAAGTATGCATTGACATAAACATTTATACACCTTGATGAGCAGGACGCTGTCTGCAGCAGTACGAAGGCTCTTAAAAGCAAATATGAGTTTTCTAGCTTTAGCCACTACTCTGATATGTTGCTTCCATGAAGATTATCATCAACGACAATACCCAAATATCTTATTGTAGAAACGCGAGATAAAGATGGGCAATTACAACTCGGTTCACGGTCTCTGTTACACGGGAATATATGCAAGGTGATAGCGAAGGTGCTCTTTGGGCTCTTTGTTTTTGTCTTGCTAAAACATAAAACATTGTCTTCTTCATATTGATCGAAAGAAGATTGTCTTCTAGCCAAGTTGTTACCTGACAGAGACCCTGTTCCGATACCTTCTTGACTTCATTCCAATCATTGCCGTGGAACAGAATAACTGTATCATCAGCAAACATGATTGTATCGGCACTAGGGATATTGAGCTGGCAAAGGCTATTAATATGGGCCAAGGGTGCTGCCTTGTGGGACACCGTAGTTACAGCTGGCACTTTTACTATGATATTGGTCCACTCTCACTGTTTGGTGTCTACCTGTAAGATAGTCGGTAAAGTCGGTAATTAGCTTTATTTTATTAATTTGCAACTTTTTAGTCTTCCTTGAGCCAAATGAGCGGACTGACGCGGAAAAATGCCTAACGGCATGCATGACTTTAGTCCCGTGGAAGATGGCTCAGCGCCTAGTAGGCTAGTATGGGATGCGTGAGCGTGCGTTGATATATATACATATATCATACGCAACATACTTTGGCCCGTTGAATCCGTATCATATCCCACAAACCTCTTCGACGGTTGGCTTCGCAGCTTTGTCAGCGGAGACTCAAATGAGGTGCAAATATGCAGGCATTAGTAGTTGTTCTTACATATTAAAGCCTTCTGGAGTAGAGACTCTTGGACCATGGGGACCAAGTGCTTACCGCTTGTACAGTGATGAATTGTTATTGACGTCAATATGCGATCATAAGATTACATAATCAATTGATTATCGGCACGTCACATGATAAATAATGAATGAAAGTACACTTGTCTTGTGGGCGGATGAGTTATTTTTGGCTCGTAAATCTTAGCCAACAAGAAGCGACGTCACCTATCCTTGACATTGTCCGGTCTAGTGACGAAAATTAAATAATTACTATTTTTAATAATATGTAGATATCTCGTGTAGATCTCCTTGATAAATAGGTATAGGCCTAATAAATGATTAGATAAAACTCAGTTTTATTTTTTAAAAGTTTATCCCAAATTTGTTTCTTGTGAGACCGTGGTGAGAGTGTCGGTGGCTCATTGGTGTGGACATCCTCCGATCTGGAGGATGCAGATTCAAATCCCGCCACGTACCAATTCATTTTCGAAAGTATATGTACGTTTATTCGACGCTCTTCAGGTAAAGGAAAACATCATGAGGAAATCTGCGCACGCCTATGAAGTAATTCAAAGGTTGTGCATGAAGCCGGCCAATCCGCGTGGACGACTAAGACCTATACCCTTTGCGGGTAGGGTCGTGTCCACAGATATAAGAAAATTTAAATCTGTGTTCGTGCTCCTCGGTGGGGACTTGTAATGAGCAGATGATGATGAGACCGTGGTGTCACACCAACAAAGCCGGTCCATCAGTATGGCTGACCCACAGTTAATATTATTAACGAGCTTTTCGCTACGCATGCCGAGACGCAGTCTCCACTCCAGAACTCGTCTGCTATCTCTAACTCGTCGGCCATCGGATCTGCGACATACATGTGACCAGCCCACTGCCACTTCAACTTGCTTATCCGGCGGGCTATGTCGGTAACTCTTGTTCTCTGACGGATTAAATCATTTCTGATCTTACCTATGAGTAACGGAACGTAAAAAATATGTTTTAAGTTATTGTTAATCTAAGGTTTAGGTTCAAAGGCGTTATATAAGTACTACCTTTTAACTCGTTCTAATATAGAGTTCCATTTGTCCTTATAATAAATAGTTAAATAAATTAAGTACTGAAAAGGATATATTTGAACACGATTAAGGAAAATACAATAATTATGTAATCCGTAAGATGGACTGACGACCTTTAAAGGTTGCGTTTCTCTGTTAGTTACCATCTGGTAGGGATGTGCAAATGAAAAAAATCATCGATATTTGATATATCGATATTATTTTAAAGTATCGATATATATCGTGTAAAAATATCGATATTTTGATAATCGATATATATCGAAATATTTGCACATTGTCAAAGTATATTGTAGTAGGTATCGAAAATTAAACACGAATTGGTAGTCATGTAGTTTTATTTATTCAAAACATTACAATATAATTATTTAGTCAAACCAATAATTGTCAGATATCGACATGAGAAGCACTCTCTGTTTTATGTGCTCCCCTGTCAATCTGCTTCTATATTGTCTGGCACTGCCAAGTTAATAACAGACGCAAGCCTTTCTGACGACACGGATGATGCTTGGCATATTAGGTATTTTAAAGCGATATCACAAAGAACCGGCGTGAAATGTCGACAACTCACCCAAAACTTTATTGGATCTGATTTCCATTCCAGTAGTGGTTGGTCCAGATACTGCTTAAGCTCATTGGGGATAGAGCCAGCACTTGGAACCTCTTGCGCAGCTACGCTAACATTTAAAAGTTTTTCATGCCTGGACCAGATAGAAGGCTCGGTCTGTTCTGATGAGTTTATTTGTGCAGGTCTTGTTTCTGGAGAACGTTTCCCTCTACGCCTGTGTTCTGTACGAACGTCATCGTTAATTTTAGAAATTGCGTGTGTCTCGTCAATTGGAGACGTGAAGTGGATTCGCTGAAAGCGAGGGTCCAAAATGGTAGCAACTGAAAGAAAAGGATCTTTTTTTTCTAATGGAGCCAGTTTATCTTCGTTTTTTTAAGCAAGGCCTGTTGTATAGTTATCCCTAAAGTGCTCGATGGTGTAGCTTGATCTGTGTTACTTGACGAAGTAAATTTAAAACAAGAATGGCTAGACTCACTGTCACGTAGTTCGCCGCTGATTTCTTCCGTGCCTTCTTTGAACGGACTAAGAAGGCCAATGAGATCGCGTATAATATTGAGTTGCGACGTGGTGATCATGTCTGGAGTATTTCTACCAGTTTTCGTAGATAAAATTCCCTCTGTAAAGGGTAAAGTGAAGGATAGCTTTATGCAAAACATTAATGTGTGACGATAATTATCGATTATTTATTGAAAATATATCGATATTTTGATATATCGATTTTTTTACGCAAGCCTACCATCTGGAATAAGAGTTTTGATGTTATTCAATCACAAATGGTTGTCTTACGCTGGATGTAATAAAATTATTAATATCAGTAATTAAAATGAGTGATGTAAAGGTTGTAATCGATTGAAGCCATCAGCGTTATGAGCTTATGAGTTAATAAATATAAATAGATAAATATAAATATCCACTGACGTTCACACAGCGCCACCTAACCCCAAGTTAAGCGAGAAGCCTGGCCTGTATTATGGGTACTAAACATACTTATACATTTTTTTTAGAAATACATACATATTATATAGAAAACACCCAGACCATTACAAACAGACATGTTCATGCACACAAATGTTTGTACTGCCCGGGGACCGAACCCGGAACCCTTGGTGTAGTAGTCGACGTCTCAACCGCTACACCAAATGACCAAATGGGTCGTCAATCTCGTGAAACACGTTGCGCGCCCGATTATTGCCTTCTATATACTGAATAATAGCTCATTGATTAAAATTCACTTAAGCCTTAATGACAAAATTATGACCTCATTTCAGGTTGTAATTCCGTACATTGTTATTGTACATAAAGGATACATGAAACAAAAATAACAGAAAAATAAAGTAAAGGTCCTTTCATTGTGGTCGACTCACGTTCGTTTTCAAATATTGTTCATGTATCTGATCCATGGGACTTTTATACGGCCGGCTCTCAAACTATTACTCTTAACAAAGTTTTTATAGTATGCAAGAGTTAATCGACAAATAGGTGAGGAATTTTATATTTAAGCATCGGCAAAAGATTACATATACTTAAACGTAATATTCTGGTCACGACCGACGACTTGCGAAAGGTCGCTGGTAAGCGGAGGATCGGGATATCTGGCGCAAAATGGGGGAAACCTATGTCCAGCAGTGGATGGAAATAGGTTGAAGAGAAAATATTACATGTAGTGATTTGATCATTTTACTCGTATCGGCCTTTGGTATATAGATACAATACAATTGTCATACTTAAAAAAATATAAACGAGGA
Organism: Leucinodes orbonalis; assembly: GCA_019425675.1. Taxonomy (NCBI): domain Eukaryota; kingdom Metazoa; phylum Arthropoda; class Insecta; order Lepidoptera; family Crambidae; genus Leucinodes; species Leucinodes orbonalis. The sequence continues at coordinate 45,335 of PQWD01010748.1, forward strand.
GTAAGCAAATCGAAGCGCACAATAAGGGAACTTATAAATTAATTTATGCTCAAAGGTTGTTCTCAGTGCGATAATGACATTAAATGCGAACCAAAGTCCAAAGTTTAAAATTCATATTATTATCTTAACTTTCGTATGCGTATTACTTATTTGTTGCATGTGTGTTAATTTACATTAAACGTCGAGTTAAATATAGATTAACAAAAGTGAATGAGTCATTGACCGAAAAGATAAGATTGTCTGCGTCTCTGTATTATGATTAGAGGTCGGAATTGAGTAGAGTTATTTAGGTATAAACCCTGATGTCATACAGCGAAATAATAGGGTCATCCTCGAAGTCCTGGATAAAAAATGAGAGAAAAAATCCCCGTGATTTAGTGAAAAAACATTGTATTAATATGATTTCGGTATAAAAACAGAAATAACAGAGGAATTAACTGATTCCAACCATAGACCGACTGTAACCTTTTTTATCAACATACAACATACTCTTAAAATAATCTAATTACCATAGGAAGAAAGCTTAAACGTAGCTTCATAATTGCGGAGACAATTTGCAATCATTTTCATTGCTTATCTATTAAATTAAAAAGTGAAAATGTTAGAAATAGATTGAATTCTTTTTCGTTTAAAGTGAATTTGTGATGTAAATTCAATATTCTCAGATGTCTGGGGCAAACGAGCGTGGGTGGGACGTTCGTAGGATGCAATTTCCTTTATGAGGGCATCCTCTGCTTGCTACTTAACGAAGTTAAAACGGAAACTTGCTAGGCTTAAGTTGAGATGAGTAAAGTAATAATTCCTAGTTACGAAAACAAAATATTTACGTACTTATTTATAACCAAACTCATGACGACCCATTTGGTGTATTGGTTGAGACGTCGGCTACTGACCAAAGGTTCCGGGTTCGATTCTCGCGCCGTACAAAAATTTGTGTCCATGAACAGACATGTTTGTATTCGTCTGGGTGTTTCTATGTACAATATGTATGTATTTAAAAACAATAATCATGTTATCAGTTGTTTAATTCCCATACTACAAGTTCCACGCGTAATCTGGGACTAGATGGCGCTGTGTGAATCATCATCATCAGCTCATTAAATGTCCCCACCGAGGCGCACGAGCCTACCCGTATAGGGTGTATAGACCATAGTCTTCCACGCGAGCCCAGTGCGAAATGGCTGACTTCCCGCTAAACCTTCAAACCTTCGAATATTTCTATGATCGAAGCGTATACCTTTGAATCTCTTCCCAGGCGTGCGCAGGTTTCCTGACGATGTTTTCCTTCACCGTAAGAGCGTCGGATAAACGTACATATAATTTCGAAAATTCAAATCATTGGTACGTGGCGGGATTTGAACCCGTGCCCTCCAGATCAGAATGCAACAGTCCACACTAATGAGCCTGAAACTCAAAAATTTTATTTTTCTTCGAAGCTACACAATACTTCGAGCTCATACGGAAACCTTAATGGGCGATTCGACTTACACTTGGCCAATTTGTAGAGCCATTTTAAGGTAGGCAAAGCATTTGTAGCTCCTTTGAGGAGAAACAAGTTTCCATGGGTAGCGCCTGGCGATATCACTTTATAGAATCCAATGATATTCTGTATATATAAAGGTAGATATGCCATCCGTGCCTCAAAAACGAACCGCCGAAGAGAGTATAGTTTGTTCTCTTTTGTTTAGGTAAATGTGTGTGTGCTGTTACTGCATTCGGAAGACTTTTTGATTGAATTGTGAGCATATCACGAATCCATACTTTTTACATCATTGATAGAATCACGTGAAATTATCTACAGTAGAACGCCGATTATCCGAACGCCTAAGCTTCTTAGGAATAAGTAAGAATTTTTACACTTTGTATTTTTGATATGGCCTGATGGGGTTGCAACTTTATCTGATCGAGATGGGTGAGCGTTATTGTAGAACTGTGTTTGTTAAATGTAATGAAGTTTATTCGCTGAGTGACAGTTCGCTTTTCTTTATTACCAGTTTATGAAATATAACAAAATACTCACACACACAGACACAAAGGCTCACTTTGCAGACACACCACAATTTACTACTACCACATATATTTGTATCCAATAACTGAATGTTAATGCACTTGGCGTTTCTTTGAAATAACAACGGAGACGCCGGCATCTCGTAACACAGGGTCACCTTATGATCTTACACAAAAGCAGTTCAAAACAATACAAAGTATAAGTGTTTCTTAAATCATCTTAGGCATCAGCAAACGCCGAACGTGCTTCAGTTGGCGAAATCTTCATGTCGTTTGCCAAGGTCCTCTTTGGGCCATTTAGCCAGCGTAGTAAGTAATTTATGTAGGGAAATATTGTAAATAAATACATGCATAAGAATGTTTTAGCACTTTTGGCTAACGCGTTGAATCAGCGAACGCTGTTACTGCGTCACAGTATAGTATATATTATCTAGTCTGTGGTAACCTTTCACCTTATGTCGTGTCCTGCTTGCCCAAGTAGCTGTTCTCTGCAGAATTCAATGACGGCTGCAGACAACGCTGTCACTGTAGCTAGCTTTTTTGGGCTTTACGATTTGATTATGTTTTTACTATCGATACGTTAAGAAAAAACTGCGTAGGTACTGACTGCCAGCGTACGGGAGTTAGCTTTAAGCTAAATTCTTAATGGCAGTGTCAATCCCGGTGAATGTCAGGGCCTCAGAAGTGTAGCGATGAGGAGGTTAATCTGAGTCTAGGTTTGTATATTAAACCCTTGAAAGCTAGGAATTCCGATACAATAGAGTCTGGAGTGGAGACCGCGTCTTGGCAAGCGTAGCGTAGGACGCCCTCCGGCCCGATGGACCGACGACTTGCGGAAGGTCGCTGGTGGGAGCTGGATGAGAAAAGCGGAGGACCGGAATACTGGCGCAAAATGGGGGAGACCTATGTCCAGCAGTGGACTGCGATAGGTTGAAGAGAATTGTATTATTTATCGTGTTACAGTGTTATTTATTATTTTCATGATTTTAAAATTACTCAACTAATTGTATGTAGGTATAAGGCTGTCTTTAGGTCTTTACGTTTAGTATATCGTAAAATCATGTAAAAACAATGAAAAACAACATGTCGCGTGCGCCACGTCGGTCAGTCGCCACCTCTCGCCACTGACGTTTAATGACATGATATCAACACCAATTTATTAGAGAGCTGTCAAACGATAACTTGATTGTCATTGATGATCTTGTCAATTGATAACACCATCTGCTGCAAGTACGTATCACGATGCACCTGCATGATCAAATCGGGGTTGTTTTTGTGTTGCATATCAATGTAACCATAAATATCAGCAGCTTTTATTTAAGTCGATTCTAATCTATGGCTGTAAATGCGCAAATGACCATGAAGAATATAATAACATTACAAGTTGAAATAAATAATCAATGCCACGGACGCGAGCAAGGACGGAATACTTTTTAAAATTCTGTTATTTTTTTCTGTTTGACTAAGACATTGCAGGCTAATTAATTGCCTTGTGATGTCTCAGCTGCGTATGTTAGCACGGGTAGGACGCATTGCTCAAATACTTTCGTCTTTTAGCATTGCGGAATAGTTGACGTTAAGACATGACGTAGCTTACCGAATGCCGCCCAGCCCAACTGAACCCTCCTACTAGCCTCCTTCTCAAAGTTATGCCGGCCAAGTTGGATGGTTTGGCCCAGGTAGATATACTCCTGCACAACCTCGAGACGGACGTCATCGACGCATATCGGTTGTGGCATGTCACGAATGTTGAACATGACTTTCGTCTTGTCCAAATTCATGCCAAGCCCAATTCATTTAGGCTGTTCAGCATCTCCGCAAGCTCTTCCGATGACTCTGCCACGATGACGATATCGTCAGCAAAACGAAGATGAGAAATAAACTCTCCATTGACGTTGAATTCGTCAAGTCTAATGGCGAGACGGTTCGCTACAACTCTGGAAAACAACTTATAGACGTGGCTCAGAAGCGCTATCGGTTTAGTTAAATAATACAATTAAAATGTATTAATTAACTAAATGTATTTTTATAATCAAATATCTCCTTGTTTGTCTGTGACTTATATGAAACGCTTGTTATTTGGTTACATTGGAACAAAAACAAAAAAGATCTGTTCCAGTTGATACATTGTGTATCATATAATAAAAACGAATGTGCTCAAAGGTACTTCATCCTTCAGTCATATAAAAAATATTCGAAGTAGGTAGTAGATGTATTAAAAATTTATTACATAACTTCAACTACTTTTAGTCAATCAAATTTTTATTAATTTTGACGACCCATTTGGTGTTGCGGTTGAGTCGTCGACTGCAACACTAAAGGTTCCGGATTCGATCCCCGGACAGTACAAACATTTGTGTGCATGTAAATGACTGTTTGTAATGGTCTGGGTGTTTTCTGTATATAATATGTATGTATTTACAAGAAAAAATGTATTTAAGTATACAGACCTGTAGTCACTTCGACCTAGAAGATCTTTTGTGACTCGCTCCCCTTTTAGAGATCATCTGGTCTAATAGTTGGGCACTCTTTAGGAAGTTTAGGATACTTTATAGATTTAATGTCACTTGGACATAAATGATAGTTGCCCAAGGATGCCAAGGATGTTTCGCTTCCATTGCAGAGTAGGTGCATCGGTGTCTCTCTGTCTTCCGCGCAGAATCTGCAAGATTCCGAGTCACTTAGCTTCATTTTGTGACGGTGAGTTTTCAGCTTGCAGTGTTCAGTCAGTGCCTTTACAAGAACCCTGACCTTGGGTTTACTGAGCTGTAGCAGTTCAGAGGTTCGCTTCTTCGAACAGGCCTTGATTAGCACTATTGAGTGAACTGCCTCTGGTGACTACCCAGTAGTTAACAGAATCCTCAAGGAGCTTCTAAACTATTTCATTTTTCCTCAGGTTTTCAGGGATGCCACACAGAAGAGGAAGAATATATAGAAACATAGCCTATGAGATGTTTTACTGCAGTTGACATCATTATTAGATTGTTCTGGCCACCGTGCAGTTTTTATTAAGTCATAACCGGTTCCATCGAGCTGGCGGTCGAAATAACAACGTGTGCCTTGATATTAAGATTGAAAGTGATTACCGAAGATGTGGGTGCGAGCAACACGCAGTAGTAATGTGGACTGTGTATTTATATGGGGATATACTTAACATATACAAAAAATTGGTTAAGCGCGAGTCAGACTCGCCCGTGGAGGGTTCCGCAGCGGCAAGTAACATAAAATACAATAATTTTTATTTACTTAGGCACCTACTACAGCTTTAATATGAAAAAATAGTAGTTCACCGTTTATGACATATAAAAAAAACTACACACCAGAAATCGTTCAAACTAAATTTCGTTGTTAGATTTCATGGTCATGTATATCATATATATTTTTTATTTATCAACTCCATAGTTTAGAAACTAGAGGACACACTTTTTTCAACTTTGGAAGTGTCTCTCGCGCAGACTATTCAATTTATAAAAAAATGATATTAGATACCTCGATACCATTACACGGGCGAATATGATGAAAAAAAAAAATTTTTTAGTCTCAGTTCATGTATGGGGAACTCCAAAATTATTTTTTTCAATTTTTTGTCAAAACCTAATAGCGCTTCACAGAATACAAATATTTACAAAGTTTCGTAGAAAAAAAAGGGTGTGACATACGGACGGACAGACAGACGGACAGACATATAGACAGACAGACTTGACGAATTTATAAGGGTTCCGTTTTTTGCCATTCGGCTACGGAACCCTAAAAAACAGGTTATAACAACAGTAACCGCTTACGTAGAGTTGTGTGCCGACTTCAGATAATTGATCTATTGACCTGATTAATGCTATCTGTTGACTCTGTTGTCATGTGACAAATGTACACGATTATAACTGGATTAAATTGATAGCAATCAAGGGATCGCCCGTATGGTATTCTTTCGATATTTTAAACATATATTTACAAGAAATATTCTTTTATTTATAACAATCACGACGACCCATGTGGTGTCGTGGTAGAGACGTCGGCTATTATGTCAAGGGTTCCTGGTTCGATCCCACACATCACACATTTGTGTGCGTGAACCAATCTGTTTGTATTGGTCTCACTCGTATATGTATGTATATATTTACAAAATAACAGTATTTAAGTAAGTTTATCCGTTGTTTAGAACCCATATTACAGGCTAATATTTAATTTGTCGCCCTCCTACCGGGAGGGCTGAGGTTCAAATCCCGACACGTACCAATGTGTTTTCGAATTTTCGAAATCATATGTACGTTATTCGACGCTCTTACGGTGAAGGAAAACATCGTGAGGAAACCTTCATGCACGCCTGCGAAGAGATTCGAAGGTTGTGTGTGAAGTCGTCCAATCCGCACTGGGCCCGCGTGGACGACTGAGGCCTTAGCACCCTATACGGGTAGGCTCGTGCCCCTCGGTGGGGACGTTTAATGAGCTGATGCTGATTTAGTTTGGGGCTAGATAGCGCTGTGTGAATGTCAGAGGATATTTATTTCAATACTCAATCATTTATTGCCAAACCATAATGTACATACGATGTTACATAAAAAGTGAAACCAGTGTAATGGACATATTGGGCACGCAATGTAAGGACTAGGATTATTTAACCCTTTGTCCGCGAAGAGACGCAACAATAGATTTTGCATCGTGTTTGGATTCCTGGCGGACAACGGGTTAATCTACTTTTACGTGCACTGAGTCACTTGCAAGACTTAAGCAGAATACGGTTCTGAAACGTTGATCTTTACTTAAGTTGTGTTAGAAAGGCATAGCGATATATAAAATAAATAGCGGCATCCCTTTCTATCTTTATTTAAGTAAAGATCATTGCTCGATTCTTGTTTTTAAATAAGGGCTTTAGGAATTGCATTCTAGAACGAGACTCAATGTTGATCATTACTTAAATTGTGTTAGAAAGGGATAGGACTATATACAATAAATAGCGGCATCCCTTTCCAACTCTATTTAAGTAAGGATCAATGCTTGAGTAGGTACTTATCCATTACAACACTGTACAAATCGACAACCGAGATTCCGTCCCCGCCGGCGGGGGTCACCGCGCGTGTCCCTGTAGGTTCGCACAGTCCCTATTCGCGTAACCGGCATGTGCCGGGCCGCTTTTCTCCCCAAACATATGTTGGGCTACCAAACCCCCCGCAACGCCTTAAGCCGAGGTTCGAGTCCCGTTCGGGGACGCCCTTAGGCTCGTTGTGTAAATTTTAAGGCTGAGAGCCATCTGCGCCCGCCAATTGGCCGGTGAAGCAGTTCAAAAAAAGAATAGGTACTTAAACGGACGAATACTTAAACGGACACGCAGATTGCTACGTCATCTAAGTCTGCAGCCACGGTGCAGTCACGGGGCAGCTTGCAATAAACCAGATAATGTGATAAAAGTATGTATTTACTTTGATAATTCCAATACACTAAAATATTATCTTGAGCAAATGAAGTGTGAAGATTTATTTATTTGTTTGCAATTTAGTTAATAAATGCTTATAACCTTACTTGGCTTACTTATAATAATAAAATACATGTTTCAAATGTAGTGTTTTAGTACAAATACATTTTTTTTTATCTGATGGTAAGTGATGATGCGGCCGAGGATGGATCATGCCTGCCTAGAAACAGCCTATTCACACTTGCCTTGAAGACAGCCAGGTTGTAAAGATCGGGGAACACATTTCACTATACCCATAATATCCTTAAAATTCTTTGAAGTTTTGTAGATCGGTTACAATAAAAAGTTTCATATTAATTACAAGCCATAATAAAATATAGATAAAGTATTAAGAGCCACAATAATAGGGAACAATTTGTTTTGTGGTTATCTCGGTTACACACATGCGGCAGACTCGTGATATATCATACAATTAGCGTAGCCCCGAACAATCGCGTATAAGAACAGTTTAAAAATCATTGATATAAACATATATATTTTGAAAACCCATTTGGTGTTGGGGTTGAGACGTCGACTGCAACACCAAGGGTTCCGGGTTCGATCCCCGGGCAGAACAAACATTTGTGTGCATGAACATGTCGGTTTGTAATAGTCTGCGTGTTTTCTATGTATAATATGAATGTATTTACATAAAAAATATATATAAGTATGTTTATCCGTTGTTTAGTACCCATAATACAGGCTTCACGCTTAACTTGGGGCTGTGTGAATGTTAGTGGATATTGATTTATTATCTCATTGTCTAAAATACACGACGAGCCCTTTTTCCTTGTCTCACTACTTATACTTTGATAAATAAATAAATATCCACTGACATACATCGCGTCATCTAGCCTCAAGCTACAATAAGCGCCGAGCAATACCTTTTTTTGTAAAAAACGTATTTAATATTAATAAATATCCACTGACATTCACACAGCGCCATCGTGCTCCAAGTTAAGCGTGATGCCTGTATTATGGGTACTAAACAACGGATAAACATACTTATATACATTTTTTTTGTAAATACATACATATTATAATGGTCTGGGTGTTTTCTATAAACACCCAGACCATTACAAACAGACATGCGCACAAAGTTTGTACTGCCCGGGGATCGAACCCGGAACCCTTTGTGTTGCAGCCGACGTCTCAACCGCAACACCAAATGTGTCGTCAAATGTCAATATATCTATATAGAAACACCAAAACCAATACTAAAAACATATTAATGAACTCAAACGTTTTTGCGCACTGTCTGGGGATTGAACCCGGAACTCATGGTGTAGTAGCCGAACTCTACACCATCCCACCACATCCTCTGATGCGGAGTTGTCAGTTTGATTTTTTCCATGCATTTGTATGTGGGGCCAATTTTGAGCAATAACTATAGCTAAGTTAGCTCTTACTGTACTCATCAAAGTGTATACCAAAACGTCAGAGCTACCTAAATTTTAATTAAGCAATTTTTCAAAACCTAAAATATTTTTTACTTTTATAGAAAGAAATCTCATATTTTCATCATTATGACATTAAGTATATAAAATGATTTACTAAACGGTAAATCAAAGTAACGGTAAGTCGTCCAATCCGCACTGGGCCCGCGTCGACGACTAAGGCCTAATCACCCTATACGGGTAGGCTCGTGCCCCTCGGAGGGGACGTTTAATGATCGGTACAATCTATGACCAAAACTTTACTAATAATTCACAATGACGTTTACTATAACAAGGTCAAGGTTATTTCAGGTTGTCAGTACTCAGTACCCCCTATCTTATAAATGTTTAGGTACAGAACGGTGGGCCTTATTTATTGCCCATTACGGCATTATTTATAATACATCATCATTTACAGATATTTATTACAGAGTGCTTATACTTTCGTAATCATTATCAGAGAAACGTACAGATACATAGGTATCATAACATCTTTTTTGTTAGGTTCAAGTTTAGTAGCTAGGTGTATACATTTAAAAGGGTAAATCTGAGTTTTGGCATAGATACTGTTATGGTAAGTCTGAAGTACATGACTCTGTGTCCGGGATAACACTTACGTATGCTACAATTTACAAAAATATATCCGTCAATCCTTATTTTCAAGCATTAAATAAATCCGCTAAAGCAGTTTGTTTATTTATGATGCATTATCACAATATTCAAGACTAGACTAGATTGTTAAGCAAACAAAAAAAGTTTACATTCCGTCATAACAAACAGTGCTACATCTAAAATTTTAGATTATGCAAAATATTTAACTCTCAATATGCAACGAAACGAACGTTTACAGCTCTCAATATGCAACGATTCCCAGTTTTATAGGTGGTATGATGATAAAATAACGGATGTTTTGCATCAAGCCCCACTTCATGTATCGGACTATTGCGGCTTGACCTTACAGGTGATAGGTGCTGCTGACTGCATCTTAGGTCTGAAGTGCATCCAACACAGCTATGACTCATTGGAAAATAACTAGATATCACGAATAGTGTATCTATAGTTGCTATCTTAATTAATGAGTCGCATTATTACTTATTAGTAATAAGCGAACTACGCCTAGGGTATGCAATAACTTGTACAAACAAGAACTCAATATTATGTTTATTCCACCTTTTTTTATAGATAAACACTTCACGCATTCAAAGGACACCATTGTTTTTGAAAAGATAATCCTGCATTGAATTGTACAGAGTAAACTGCGCCCATTCGATGGTCCCAGATATCGTAGGAAGTACATGGTGGCTGACCTCCGTCAGCTCGGGATTGAGGACTGGTCAGAGGTTGCGTAAGATAGTGACCAGTAGAAGTCTCTCGTTTTGGAGGGCAAGCCCACTTTGAGTAGCTGACTCTCAAAAGTTAGCTAAGATTCTACCTGTAAGAACCCCTTGGTTTAACTTTAGTTTCCTTGCCTTTATGGTGATGAGAGAACACAAAGCGCATCCAACTATTTAAGCAATGATATCTGCGCGATGCAAGTAGTTCAATGCTGGCACCTCTTATTACATCCTGATACAAAAGTGCGTTCAAATGATTCGAATATCGATTTTGAAGTTTTACTAATGTCTGGGAACTTGCGATATTTCCAAACTTCAATTAATAAAACTTCTAATAAGTATTGTGAATATAATTTAAATTATTAATTTATATATTCTTTTTCATTTATACTTTTGTATGTCAACTGATGTCAACGCTTCAAAGTTTCGTTGTACGGTTTTAAGATCTCGCTGTGTGAATGTCAGTGGATATTTATTTATTTACTCAATAGAGAGAGGGAAGCATTCTTTTTATTTTACTTTTAATCTCATATAGGTACGTATGAACTGCTATCTACAACCTACAACGCGCTTGTCAAGATTGGAGAATTTTGAGATTATGGTAAAACGTTACCCTATGGTGGAGTAGGACCTAAGTCCAGCAGTAGGCTATTCCAAGCTGTTAAATTATGTTAGTTATTGAAAACGGCTCATATTAGTTAAGTTTAAACCACAAATAATATAATATATATGTTGAACAAAATTAATGCCCTGAAAGATTTAAAAAAATGTGTACCCGTCTGCAAGCTTGGCATCTTATCATTTAGTTATCCGATTGCCGTGATAATTTAAAATATACAACGTATAGTTTTGGCTTTACTCCATGTGACGTCTGTTGAGTCACTGATAAGTAACATTGTTTGACTACACAAACATTTGTCCTAATACCTCAAGTTCATACCCATTACGAATGGTGATCTTCACGCGTCGCGTACATCGATAATAACCGGTTTAACTTGTTACTTTTGTCAATGATTTGTATAATTTACACATTTATTATTTTTAATTATTTATTTTGTCATTTTAATTAATTATATTTTGTTATTATTGTAAATATTAATTGATGTGAATGGCTTATTTGAGGGACCGCGCTCAGAGTAGTAAGCCTAATAAGGTTTTTGGTTCTCACTTTCCGAAATGCACCCGTTGAGATCTCTTGAAAATCTTGGCCTCTTGGATATGGACCTTTCGTCGAAACTTTATTTTAGGTTATGTTTTGAATATAGAATATCTTATACCGCGGGTATTACCGCGGGGCATAGCTAGTTTGATAATATTATCTATGGCAGTACGTAAATAAAAATGGAAGGTGGTAAGTATGACGTCTTCAGTTTATGGGCAATCACGGTTGAACTATTTTAATGGTAGATACGCTACCCGTGCCTCAATAACGAACCGCCAAAGAGAATACAGTTGTAGGCTCTTTGTTGAGGTGTTATATGTGCTGTCGCTGCATTCGGAACACTTTTTTCAGTTGTTTTGTGAACATATCACGAATCTATACATTTTACATCATTGCTTCAAAGACAAGTTTCTAGGAAAAGTCCCCAATAACATTTTTGTAGTTTTATCCTGTGATCCGTACTTATCCCTATAAAACGCATAAACAAATCTTAGAAAAATAGTTTTTGTTTCAGTGCGTCATTTTATGTTATTTATTTAGCGTAACTGTTGGTTGTTGGCAAGTAAAACATTTTCACGAATGTTGGATATTTGTGTCACAGTTAAATTTAACCATTGTTTTACAGCTATTATTGGCAAAAACTGGCAGAAAAAACGCGAGGGCCAGGGTCGAAAAATGACTTGTCCAAAAACGGCTGTTTTTTATCTTCTTCAGACGAACGTTTGACCGCCATCTCACCCGATGGTAAGCGATGATGCGGCCGAGGATAGATCATGCCCGTCTAGAAACAGCTCTATAAAAAATCACTCTTGCCTTGAAGACGGCCAAGTTGTATCGCTTGGGGAACAAACAAGGGGGCAACGAGTTCCGTTCCTTTGCGGTGCGCATTAGGAACGAGGCACGATCGGGTTGTGCGGATGCGTGGGATGTCGACCACGTAAGGATGAAATGCTCGCCTACGTCTTGTATCCGATGGTGAATAGGCTGGTGTGTATTAATTCGTGTAATTCTTTCCTTTCATTTATAACTTTTCGCTAAACTCCTCTGAAGTGAGAGAATGTTTGGCAGCTACCGGTGGTAACCCTAGGCTGGCAGACAGTGATACGATAAGAAATAATTTAAGCCCACGTGTTTTATTGATTGGCTTTCAGTCGAGACGCGCCGCTATTGTTTAGATGGTAATTATTTTAGTTTTTTTTTAAGACAAACTGTTTTTATTCTCTAAGAATATGAGTGATAGTACTTAATATAATATAACAATGATGGATAGAAAACGGACTATGTGTAAACAGGCCATTACTGAAACTAAACAGAAACGGAGGGATTTCATCAATAAGGTTATTCTAAAACTTTAGACATCAGCAAAAAATGTGCACTTTTTTTCTTATTTTGACACGAAAACAGACATGTAAAAATACAAGCATGGTTAGAGTTGAATGACACGTTTTTTTATTAGAAAAATATTATGTTATCTCTAAGATAACAATGTGACTATTTTTCTTTTTTTATGTATGCTTGGAATATTTAGTGCGTTTCACTTTATTTGATCACAGATCGAGGGCTTTTTAAAATCCTTAATATAGTAGAAGGCAACTTTGCCTGTTGTTTAAATTATCGTCAAGTACGCAAATATATGCACTTATCGTGAACCTTAAATATATTCACAAAATAACATTCGTAGACGCGCCAATTTGCAAGTCAATATCTGTTCTCCCGATTCAACTATGAATTATTTATTCTTCGTTCACAATCGTAAAGTTGTCTTTATTTCATAAAAATCACGTCGAACTGTAAAATTATTTCCGTTACACGACGACTCTGAAAGACGATTTGATTGTAGATAAGTATACATTATCAGCTTCTTTGGGTAATTTCAAAAGTTATACAATATTTAGTGTTAGAATGTATGTTTCAACAAAAAAATTATAAATAGAGCTCGCATATAATTTAATTACATTGAAAACTTGTTTCTCCTAGAGAAAATAAGAAATAATTCATATAAAAATTGATTGTATTTGTAAATTTGGTGCACCGAATACGCAATTTTCTTTTTTTTCTTCTTAAATACACGAAATCAATGGCCAGCGATATCATTCCGAGAAAGGTCTCTATACCACGATCTCTCTTACGACTCTCAAGACTTCGTGATAGTCTAGCAGATATGTTATGGAAAGGATGATATCGGAAACAAAGTCAAAATCATTATTTAAACTGAATCGGAGAAAGGATCGGCGGTGGAGTCTGAAGAAATGATAAATGACGTCTCTTGAATCGCAATACATAGATTGAATTTGTTTTTTTTTATATTGTTATGGAGAACAAACTTGTGTTTAAGTGTACGTTTATATTATACCTCTAAGCAGGTATTTAAAATAAATATTTCTAACGATCTCATATAAAAATACAATTTTTACTTGTTTCCTACGAAACTCGTCGCGTTCTGTAGTCGCCGGGCATAAGTTTTATTTTTAGTTATTCGACGCGATACGGTGGTCTATAACTGGGAACCTACCTATTACGATACAACTTTGAACGTTTGCTTCAAGTTTAGTTAGCATTGGTTGTTATTAAAAGTTATTCATAAGAATAGTAATAATATACTAGCAAACCAAACAAACTAAGATTTTAGCTCTATGAGACAAAGACTTATTAGAAAGACTTAGATTATGAATATGATATTATAAAAGCTAAACTTTAAAATTCTATTATATTTTGGACACCTGTCTTCATAACACCATGAGCGATTTCTAAGTAAATTGGGATCGTGTTAGAAAGTCTTGCACTCTCGTATCAGATAGTATTATTTTTTTTTTTATTAAAGAAAATAAATTGATATTTAAAAAATATGGGTAAGTATTGAACCTAAAGTGCCCTGACAATTACGACAAGCGAAATCATCACGTCTGATAATAGTGTTAATCAATGAAAAGTATGATAATATATATTTAAAAAATGAGTGATAGGTAATGCATTTATTTTTTACTTAAGACAAATCTAGGACTAGAAGTTTCTAGCTCAATTGCAATGATATACTAACTTCCTTAATTGAATGAATATAGGTACGTTACTTTTAACGAATTAGATTTATATGCTTTGGACATTTTTTAATGATTTCATTTAATCAAATATTAAGTTATTATGCTTGTTTTGTACTAATTTGTTTGGTGTGGTTGTACGTTGGTAAACCTCATTAATAAAAAAAATATTCGTGCGATGCGTATGATAACATATTAAACCTTAAAACTACTTTCTATTTTATTTGAAAATTATAACACTTGCAGTTCACGATAGATCGTCAAAATCGCCTTTACTTTATCACAAGTCTACTTCCCGAATTCTAGACCCTAAAGAAGCCAAACTCACCTCTAATCGGAAAAGGTTTAGTCATAATAGTTTCCGTGGTGGGTGGCAGGAGACGCTGTGTCCGGCGACATCGCACTGGTGCACTGGCGCAGGTGATGACCAGCCGACTGCAATCCGCGGGAGTCGCAACGAAGGCGACCCATTATACACGTCCATGGTGGAGCACTACCGGCACATCACTGACGCGATATCAGCTGATAATGTGTCTGCTTGACCCGCGACTTGTTTATTTACGCAAAACTATTATCTAAACACACACACACACAAAAAAACTGGCCGCTATCCAGGTTTGGATAGTTCTAATTTAAGATTTTAATTGTCTTTATTTAAATTTGATATATCACAGTTCACGTAATTAGCACTAGATTGACAAAGTTAAATAACACTTCTATTTGAGCCATCAATCACAAAATTACTAATGTTCGCTGCGTAGTAATGATCGTAAAAACAATATTAAAAACGACTACCACAAACAACCTTAGTCGAGCGTGTCGCGCGGGCGACTGGCGGTGCGCGGGCGACGTGTGTAAACACGCAAAACACGCGTGCGTTTTCCAACTGTAGTGTGTTGTGTCACCAAGTGTGTCACACGGCGACACAGCTAATGCGACTGTGACGAACACTCATGTACACGCGAAACAGCATGGCAACTGTCTGAACAACACGATCTTATAGAGGAAAGTCCCTATTTAGAAACTAGACTCATTGCCTTAAACTACTACTAGGCGGTTATACTTGTGCGGGTACCGTACCGTAAGAAGCGGTTTGAATAAACATTCAGTAGAGAATAGCAGCTCACTGTCATCTTCTTCCAAACCTAACTTTTTATATTATATTGCCAGTTATTTCGAAGGTTTTGGAAAGGATATTAAATAATGACCCTGTAACATTTTCAGACAAGTAAGTATAATTTAATAGCGAAATATCAATTTGGTTTAGATATGGCATTCCACTGTATACGCCATTGTAAGTTTCCCCAGTGAAGTAGTTGATAAGCTTGATAGTAAAAAACGGAATCTTTCTTGACCTTTCCAAGGCCTTTGATACGGTCTCAATTCCCATCTTGATAAAAAAGTTGCATTTGTGGATGCAAACTATTTTTTTTTTCAGATTATCTAACACCCAGGGAACAGTTCATCAAGGTCGGCCCGTACATTAGCAGCATTAAGTCTATTGACTATAGCATCCCCCAAGGCAGCATACTGGGGCCGAAACTGTGCCATCTTAAAATACCTGATTGTAGCGTCTTTGTGTGAGAGAGTGGAGATCATTAGGGGAGGTCTTCGTTCAGCAGTGAATTTTTGGGCTATAATCATTTGATGATGATAACAAAGTAATAACAAGGATAATTTTTTTTTTTTCTTAAAGTTTGTACCAAACATCATGCTACCATATCTTTAAAATGTCCATTGAATCCGGCTACAAGCTGCATGCGCATCCAGTGATATATATATTTAGGCTATCTATATTTTTGAAGTATGTCGGGCTTTGGGCAATTTGGACACTAGCAGAAAAATATGTTTTATACGTGAAAAACTCGGCCAGTTGGCTTAACTGGTGGTAAATGATAGGTACGCCTGACCATAACAGATGTGGTGTTAAGGAAGCTCATTGGCTTCCTTCTTTAGATTTTCCATCACCATTGACCTCCGCCCCCACGCGAGAATATATACATATTTTATTACCAGAAATCCATCCAACTTCAGTACCCAAAAACAGAAGTACATGTGAATTTGCTTGATATTGTCTTTTGAAAACTAAATCTGCGATTAATTATCAATCATGGTTATTAATATATCATTTTCAAATGTATTTGTTCTTGGCCACTTCACAGTGGGTGACACTGTGAAAGACGACGAAGCCATTTGTCTTAAAAGATTTTATGCCACTGGGGATTTGAACTTGCACGTAGGTAACTCTTTAATTGAGGCGACTGCCGTTGCTAGCTGTCCCAGAGTCGAACTCCGGCTTGAGAGGGCGTGGTAATCTTGTTAACCTTTTGAACGCCAGCGACACTTTTAGAAGACTCAATAAATTTTCGAATTTAATTTAGTTGCTGGCCTGGGTTACAGAGTTTGTATTTTGTTGATAACCAATGTATAAGAAATGGCATCACTAACTTTACCGATCGGTTATTCATCTGTTCTTTTGCATAATCTATAAAAACAATTTTGAAAAGAAAAGCGACTTAGCGTCTACGGGTATCTATAATAATAACAAGTAATCAGTTTATTCATTGTATGCGCATAATGTACCTATTTGCATACTTGTAGGTACTAGACATTCATGTTGTTCGGACTTTTTAGGCACTTACAAAATGTTGAATGTTTCTACTCGTATAAGTCTATATTCATGACTAAATAGATTTTAAAAGTAACGAAAACAGGATATTATAGTCCTTTATTCGGACTACAATATTTATTAGGTGGTAGACTCGGCATTGAGTCGTCTACGTAGGTAGGTAGTACGATTTATTTGATATCGTCTACACCCTTTTTAGGGTTCCGTATCTAAATGGCAAAAAATGGAACCATTTATAGATTCGTCAAGTCTGTCTGTCTGTCCGTCCGTATGTCACACCCTTTTTTCTCCGAAACTATAAGCACTACACAATTGAAGTATATGTATTCTGTGAACCGCTACAAGCTAAAAGAGACTTGAAAAAATATTAATATATTTTGGGATTCCCCATACATTGAACTGAAACTAAAAAAATTGTTTTCGTACCCCCCCGTGGAGTATCAATGTGTAGATCTTGAAAAATGGTATCGAGGTTTCTAATATATTTTTTTTGGAAATTAAATAGTTTGCGCGAGGCACACTTGTAAAGTTGAAAAAAGTGTGTTTCTAAACTAAGTGTTTGATAAAATCTAAAAAAATATATGATGTACATGACCATGAAATTAGAGTTTTTTTTTCGTCATAAATGGTGACCCACTTTTTTCATATTAAAGCTATTGTAGGTGCCTAAGTAAATAAAATATTTTAATTTATGCTTCTTGCTGTTGCGGAACCCTCCACGGGCGAGTCCGACTCGCGCTTAGCCAATTTTTTTATTTAAGTAGTCATTTACGAGTGGTTTCAGTCGCCGAAAGAATTTTTTTTTTCGGATTCAGCGGCTGGGACTTAGGCCTAAGTTAATTATGGTCCGAGTAGATGGAAGCTTCTTTTAATCATATCCTCTTTGCACCATACGCGGTTTTGTGGAATCTGAATGTTATGTATGTGTTAACATCTGTTCGTTGCTTTTTATATTGCTACTAGTTGTGCCCCGCGGTGCTGCCCGTGGTAATCGTGGTATAACATAGTTAGCCCGCAGTAATACATATAGTACATGTGTTAATTATGGTGTTGGCTAACATCATACCAAATTCTATTAAAACATATATGCCGTTTCAACGCGAAGAATTAAACATATAATAAATAAAGAACAATACAATATTAAATCATCATCATCATCAGCTCATTAAACGTCCCCACCGAGGGGCACGAGCCTACCCGTATAGGGTGATTAGGCCGTAGTCGTCCACGCGGGCCCAGTGCGGATTGGACGACTTCACGCACTACCTTTGAATTTCTTCGCAGGCGTGCATGAAGGTTTCCTCACGATGTTTTCCTTCACCGTAAGAGCGTCTGATAACGTACATATATTTTCGAAAATTCGAAAACACATTGGTACGTGGCGGGATTTGAACCTCGGCCCTCCCGGTAGGAAGGCGACAGTCCACACCATTGAGCCACCGACGCTCCGATATTTAATGTCATTGCGAAAATGTTAAAGGGCTTGTTGTAATGACAATACAATACTCACATGAACAAAGGAATAGATAATTCTTGTAAAAACGGTGAGTAATAGGACAAACAGAACAACATTTATAATAATAACAATACGGCACGGGGCAGATATATTATAGGTACTGGGTATATTTAATATATATAAAAACACATAGATACACCCAGACCAATACAACAGAAAAGTTCACGCAAACAAATGTTTGTATAGTAGGTACAGTGACATCAAATCTATAAAGTTGGGCAGGATCTAAATTTCTAAAAGTGCCAACTTTAGATGAACTCTAAGAGAAGAGCGAGTCACAAAAATCTTCTAGCGAAGTGACTACAGGTCTGTGCACAACTACAACTCAAAACCCAAATAATAATATAATAGTAGTACAATTCACGAAAGATAACCCCTGCGCTGAAATGCTTTTTGTTTATCTTCGGAGTCGCAGTCATAGATATAAGCTAGCGCGCTAATTCTAAATCTATGGTGCAGTGGTGTGCGTCGGAAAAGACCATTAGTATTTCGTTTACGCGCATGATATTTTTAAATATTTTATAATTATTTCGCTTCATTATCATAAAAATAGTCTTCATCTTGCGCAGAAGGTCGCCATGTGTAGTTATCTTTCGTGAATCGTACTACACTACCAGGTGATCAATCCAGGAATCCTTGTGTAACAGCCGACTAATCCATTACACCACAGTCCACATGGTTAAACAAGTTTAAAAATAATAAGAGGAGTATAATTCACAAGAAAAACAATTTAAAGATCATAAAAGAAAATGCATGAAATACTCTAGGAGCTATTAATTTAAGAACAAAATGCCAATGGATAAAATATATGAATAATCATATATTTTATGTAGGGTAAGTAAGACTTTAAAAAAGAAAAAATAAAAAAAACTAGTACTGTTGTAAAAATAACTGCATGTTGTTTGTCTGTAACTTTGGTTTTTATTATTAATGTAACAACTTTTTTAATGTAACAACTGTTAGCGAACTTAAAAATAAGAATAATTGGTAAGCTTAACTCCAGTAAGTTCGGTAGCTGAAGAATGGTTGTCGCGTGTCTTGAAGCACGTATCGATCAAACTTTGCAGAATCGAAGGACGATCGCGCATTGCAACACAATTCCATCATCCATACGTACGTGAGACAGACCTCGTTTAAAATAACTGTAAGGTGCAAATCAAAAAGGAAATTTGGATTTTTTGGAACATTGAGTCATCGTTTACAGTTTGCACATGTTTAAACAGTACCTATCTATCTAATATTAAGTTGTCACAACGTTTTAATTAGATAGAATTGTATTTGTTTTTTTTTAGTTTTTTGGACGAGTCTAAATCATAAAAAAAATTAGATTTGAAAAATAATTATTGAAAAATTAGTCGCAGACGTAATATTGTGTATTCGATTGTAAAATATTATGTATATTATTTAACGCGGATTTACCTGTAAGAAAAACCTAACTTTGAAGATATTGATTTCTCAATTTACCAAAATTTATCTACATCTTATGGCGCAATATTGTAGAGTGATGAAACACGAGCTTAGGGAAAGCTTTTGCAAATTTCTCATCCTGTGAACAGAATTTTTTACATAAATAGCGCATCCCTTTCTAACACTGTTTAAGTAAAGATCAACCTTGAGGTCGTTCTAGAATACAGCCTAAATGTAGGAATTCCATAATTTATAAGTAGTTTAGAAATTATATATTGCTGGACATAGTCTCTGTCATATTGCCGACTCACAGCCACACACACTACTTACAACATTAACTCCTAAATAACGAAGCACAAATATATTTTATTACAGAAGTATAATTCGAAAAAAGTGCAATGAAAATGTTCGAGAGCTTACTTGACTCAATACCCAAGAACCGCTCTCTGATGGTGAACGAGCTGGAGTTACCGACGACATCACGTCAGCCCTACGTGTGACTGATCCTGAGGAGTCGCCACCGTCAGGAGTGACAGTATACTGTCAGGAAGCATCGAGAGTATGAGGGGACGGCCATACTGACTCCAGCATGCCTCTCTCGAAGCCTTGACTGATTCAGAGATCGACTATGGCAGTACCGAGGGTGAGTTTTTGACACAAAGAACAGACTGTTAGGAAATACTCACCTGATGTAAGTGATACGCCTGACCATGACACGGCATTGTAAGAGACCAAAAACTAATAGACAAATAGATATTATTTTCCATCAATGCTTCTTGTGATGACGCATCGTTCAGTATACACTGTTCAGCACCATCAGCATGTGTGTCATTTCGCTATTCCGCACCACGTCTCTGAGATTTCTAAAACGATGAAAAATCATCATTAACCTGTAACGTATCACAGAACACAGTCTTCCTGTACGTATGAATAAATTGAATAGTTCAGTCGTATGATATAAACTTTAGATACAGGAAAATGAAACTGCAGTGATATTCTCGCTTTTAAAATTTGAGTATTTTAAAATAGACAGTCTTAATATCCAGATTTTTATGGTGTACAATGACTATTTTACGTTCCAGCTAAAGAGTAGAAGCTTCAGCGACCCATGGATCATATGCGAGCGGCCCTCGATGCGTTCCCTCCGAATATCTTGCGTCTCTCAACAGTGCCTATTGTATTTAAATTAACTAAAAGAAATTGATTCTTATTTGATTATAAACCAAAGTTGTAAAGAAGCGAACTCGATAAACATTCTCTAGCAGATTGTCCAGAGAATAAAATAAGTCTATTTTTTAGTTTAAAAACTCTTCAACATCACTTACTGATGAATCCATACGTATGAGCGCTCCGCCACAATAGAGCTGAGCTGAAAATGGAGAGATTCTTCAATAGATGCCGTGCGTTTCTCCCGACATCCGGCGCTGCTCTGGAGATGCTCTGCAAAACGTCGATTCTAAGGTACTATAATTAATTGGTGCTTTTGATTGAACGTAGAATGTTTGAAGTCCCAACTGCATGACAAAGACAAAGGTAAACATTCAAAATAAACAAATATTAGAGTAATAATAAGATTGTAGCCAGAAGGCTTAACGTGCCTCCGAAACTCGTTCTAACCAAACTGGGAAAAATCGCGCAGTGATTACACAGTACACAATACGGTCTCCCGCGATTCAAATCAGAATATATTTTTCGAATTTTTGAAAAAATATATGCACGTTGTCGACGTTCTTACGGAAGAAAACATCGTAGAAAACCTGCGCACGGCTGCGAATAGATCAAAGGTTGTGCGTGAATTCGCAACCCCACTGGCCCGCGTGGACGACTAACGCCTAATCACCTATAGGGTAGGCTCGTGCCCTTGGTGGGGACGTTTAATGACCTGATGATGATGATGTTGGACTATACTTTTATCACTGATTTCTGTCTTTCAGATTTGGACTCTGACGTGACACTATTCTGCCGTGATATGAGCTACCTTGGCCTGAACCCTGGGACTACGATCTTTACTCACCATACTCAAGATATCCTTTTTATTCAAGCTTGTCGTACATGCCGCCTCACTATTACTCTGATTATTACTATTTATAATAGTAAACAACTTAGATTATCCCATGAGAGTGTTATACTAGCAGGAAAGTAGGTCTTACAGTGATATGAGGAGAACCTATATTAGTACTGAATACGTATAATTTGCGCCAATAAAAAATTTAAGCATCCTCTTTTGTTTTAGAGTAAACCATTAGTGGTATCATCTCAAATGTATATCAAAAAGTTTAGGATAGGCAAAAATGTGATAAGAAAACAAATATTGTGTAAAATGTATTTTAATGGGAATGATTCCAACAATACAACAATGGCGTTTACAATTGTACCAACGGCATCACATTGTGTCAAGCACGACACGAATAACAAACACATTTCATTTAAGGCAAGAAAACAATAATAACTCACTTGAAAACATACTAAAAAAGATAAGATCTTATTGTAATAAAAAATTGCACTAAGAATAAATTATAATTATGTAAAACATAAAACCGATAACAATTTAAAATAACATGTCATTTTTCGCGTATTCACTCTATTTTAGATTCAACCGGCATTCACTTATTGTTCTCTTAAATCTTTGGAAAAATTATCACATAAATTGCAGTTGAAATTCCTTTTGGACATTTATTTATTTATTTATTAACAAATGCATAGTGACTTACAGTGTACACCAAAATGTCAGCATGCTAGTTTAAAATAATAAAATACATTAAATGATAAACGTCAAAATGCTATAAAATTAATGAAAGTATGTCAAAGAATCATAAAACATAAAGCAAAATACAAAATTCAATAAAATACAAATATGTCAAATAAAATTAAAATAAAAGAAATTAAATAATAACATACCACAATTCAAATGACATCACAATATAATAATTGAACACCAAATTTTATGCACGCTTCATATTTCTTTGTATCGGCTCTGGTAACATTAATTGTTTGTTGGAATAAATTCAAGTTAGGCTTTTGCACACTCCGAGCTGACTTTGAATTATTTTAAATATTGTACATTTAAAAACAATATGTCATGCATGTAAAATTTAAATTATTTTTCGTAATATATGTAGTTAGCATGACTAAGCAAAAGTATATATTCCCCACATTCTATTCATAAGACTACAGTGAACAATGTAAAAGCATTAGTTATGATAAAAACATATGTTTGAAAATATGTATATAGCATAAAGTATGTATACAATTCGCACATAAATTTTCTTAATTACATCTGTTGCGAATATGCTTTGGATTTATTGTTATAAGTTAAAATAATTAGAACTTGTTGACTAGTGAATAAAGAGTTTAATACCTCAAATGTCTTTTCATATTGAACCTGAAAAAGTAAAATACAAAAAATGTGAGTTTATGAGGTACACTATTTATAACAGAATTAATATTTCTCTTATTAATAATTCTATGCTGTTAATAGAATTAATATTGTTTTTTAAAATATTTGACTCATAATTCAAAATCAATTCGTAGATAAACAACGCGCCAGCCCGCTATAGCATTAGGCTCGCTTGCCCATATCATAATAAGCGTGAGTCCATGGAGTTACTAATACTTTAGAAATATTGCAGTGATTAAGGTCCTATTATTATGAGCAGCGTGAAGATGACCTATGTCTACCTCTTATTTTTGAAGAGGACATCCATGAATGAAACTACTTACTTACTTTTTTATCACTGTTTAGTTCTTGAGTGCCAGTTGTTACAAACATTTTTAATCATTCAATAGACAACTACGGTAAATTTCAATGTAACTTAAATCCCGTCTTTAATTAACCTTTAACTAGACTTAGAAGTTAAACTATGCAAGCATAACAGTCAATTTCACCACAGAAGTAAATTGATTGATCCTTACTATACATTTAATTATGGTATGTCTTAAAACAATGTATTATTAAAGCAAACACATACATGTGATTTAAATATAGTAATAATATCCACAGATACCAAAAATCACACATGTTACAGTAAATAATCGTGCGAAAGAAATCAAAATATGTCAATGGTGAAACTGACTAAGTAATAAATTCCAAAATACTTCGCTGCTTATAACATGGACGTGCTTCAAAGGCGACCTTATGCTAAGACTTTTACATGTAAAGTAATGAGTGTTCTTAATTATCTAAACAGAGGCAACGCGGCATGAGAACTATCTTAAATTTAATACAAGAGACATCCTTTCACAGTTCAATTCTGAAGGGTTATTTCACAAGTTTTGACATAATAAATTCTCACATACATGACAATATATTATTATATTCATACAAATACAAAAGTTATGAAATATTTCTTTTTCAATTATTGAAAATTATTATTGGAATTCAATGGAACGACACGGTATAACATGAATTTCTAGCATTATTCTACTTTGGGACAATTCTTGCAGTAAACAAAATAAAAAAGTATTAGACAAAAACCAAGCAACTGTTAAAAAGCAAATCTACTGCTTGTTAATAAAAAGAGACAGCCATGCTTTTAAAATTGTTACTACATAATATATCATGCGGCTGAGTTATTTAATATATAAAAAGGCAGAGTATCTGTTTTTAAAACCGTGCTTATATATTCATAACATGTACTCAGGGTAAACAAAGGAACTTCTTATAAATAAGTTGCGATAAATTCCTTTGGAATCTAATCTTTTCCTTCATTGCGACATAGGTCTTCAAATGCGACCAAACAATAACATTATTCATCTTTAATCTACTATTTATTTATTTTTTGCTTCCAAGATATATTTTATCGGTCCGAAATAATCTTTTATTTGTCTGTCATGTACTTACAATAAATTTAATAAGTGGTCAGCTATTAATTGTGATTATAATTTATCCATTTAAAATAAATTTTATGAAATACAGAAACAAAAATCTCTTGATAGGATTTCAAAATAAACAACTTCTTAAATCACCATCATTATATCACAACCTTTCGTTCAACAATCATTCTACTATCGTTGTAATTTTTTTAGTTCATATTTTAAAAAGACTTTTCGCCTTCACATTTTGACCGGGTGAGGTTTCAGTAACATTTTTATGTATAGGAGTAAACGAGCAGACGGCTTATCTGATGGTAGGTAAATAATACCGCCGCCCCTGTACATTTGGAATATCAGAAGGCATAGGCGTTGCCGGCACCTTAAAGGGAATTATTTTTTAAATTTTCGACAAATATTCTCGCTCGATTCTACAAACCCTTCATTATCAAAATTAATAGCCAGTTGATCAATTAATACTTTTTGAAGTTGCCGAAATCATATGTTACTTGGGCTTGTTTTTAAAAAAGGATACAGTCGACTAAGACCGTATACAT
This sequence comes from Leucinodes orbonalis, assembly GCA_019425675.1. Lineage (NCBI taxonomy): Eukaryota > Metazoa > Arthropoda > Insecta > Lepidoptera > Crambidae > Leucinodes > Leucinodes orbonalis. Next base: position 70,673 of record PQWD01010748.1, read on the forward strand.
GTGATCCATATGAATGATTCATCATCATCATTGCAGACTAATATGTCCACTGCTGAACGAATGCCTCCCCTAATTACACGTGGATTTAGGAACAGGATTAAGGATTCACTGGTGTTATAAATGCGACAATAGCCACTTCATCATCAGGTAATCTTAAGTTTCTAAATACTTGAATACATAAACCTTAATAGTATTCTTGATACATAAACCATGCCTCAATCTCACTCAAATCTCACTTTTCAAAGATTACAAACTTAGTCCAATCAATCACCATGTTGTATGGAAGGCTCCCATTCAATTCCATCATCAAACATATTACAAATATTACTTATATTTAATTGCTTCCGTTTCAGGTGAACCACCATTCCATGTCCATACAAAAATAACTATCATACATTAACACTTACCTTATCGTGTGGAAGAATCGAAAGATACAAGTGGTGCGGACACAAAAGCTATGACTGATTGTGACCTGGGATATAATATAATAAAAATGCAATTTGCATGGCTGTTTAACAATGACGGAACAGGACTATATGACAATGAATAAGAAAACTGGCGTTAATTAGGTACTTAACTATGTCATTGTCATACATTTTAAAACCTTTAATACTATTGAATCAAGAAACAAATTAGTAAATCATTTTGTATGTTCTTGAACCAAATATCATTACAGGGTGGTATTTCAAGACCATATCCCTTGTTTTCGTTTTCGTTAAAGTTACGAATTTTCCATAAAATATTAATAATTTATGTATACGTTGCACATATAAAGGTTTTTTTTTCAGCAAATTACAATTTAAAGGACAATAACTTTTTTCTTTATCATAAGCAACATTCAAGCTTTCACTATTCGCAAAAATTCTAAACAAATATATGTTTTTTATTATCGGTGAACATAAAACGGTATATATGTACTTAAGTTCATATGCGATTGTAAACCTAAACGCACATGTTTACAGGTCACAAGTTCAGTCACAGCTAATAAAAAGAGCGGTGCGTACACATCACTACATAAGATACAAACATAGACGTATAATTGACGAGTCAGCACATATACGCTTGTAGGCGTGGTTAGTACACAGACCAACACATAGCTACACAAATTTTATCTTTAACAAAGAGTGAAAATGCTTTTATATTTAAAATTTAAAAATCCCTCAAAATGTGACAAATATTGTATTTTTTTCAAAAGTAAATAATTAAAAATTGAAACACACATTCATTTATGTTCAAATAATCAATGGCTGTGTGTGTAATAATAACAAACTAATTCGGCGATAGTTTTATGAATTTTTAGAAGAAAAAAGCAGCATTACAAACAAAAAGAGCTTTTAAAATATTAAGAATAGGGCTCTATAAAAAAACAATTACAACACTCAATATTTTAAGTTGAGATATTTAGAATAATTGCTGTGTCCAAAACAAGAAGTTCCATGAATTTTGTTACCTTTTAGCTTATCGTTTAGTCTTTGTACAAGCCACCCCTCAAATAAGACGGACAATCAATTGCATAGATACAACTTACAACTAACTCCCAAAGAGCAAGCACAACACAGAATAGGAATTGTAGTTTTCATTTTGTGACTGCTGGCCAATATAAATTGGATTTTATGTGAACCTATTTTATCCCTTAATAAAATGATATATGTGTATAAATCGCACATAATCATTAGTTTTCGATGACGTACTATTTGAGGTGAGTCCTAGGGCTAGATAGGTCTGTGTATATCCGAGTAATTATATACATATATACTATAACAGCCAGTCACAAAACCATGAATATTAAATGCAAATATAGACTGTGCTATAGTAAAATTAGTGACTACACAGAAAGGCAATGAGCTACGTTAGATAGGAAGTAAGAGATCATGTCCATATTTAGAAAATTAAAATTAAAATGTTATATATACATTTATTTTCTGATACATAAATATATTTTAAGTATTTATAGTAAAAATGAGGAACTTTTTAAATTGTAATTCTCTAAATATGTGACAAACAGATTGGAAAGAAGGTATTTCAGACATTTGTTTTTTAATCCTCTCATCCGATCCTAAGGCGCACCTGATATGTATACACCATGTATACAAAAATAAACCACTATACACTTCGACAACAACATTATATTATTCTGTATTAAAAAGTATTTATAACTAGTTAACTTGCATTTGTCGAGATTTTCTTAAATATTTATTTTATCAAATACTTATTTTATTTAAAGGAAAACTATATATATTTCAAAATGAATTAGAATTAATAATATTTTGTATATTTCAGATGAATATCATGTTTAAATTCATAAGTGTTTATTGTGAGCCCAATTTGAATATATGTACTTTGACTTTGATTGATAACAAACATTAAATTAAATAATCTAGACAATACATATTAAGTGAAAAAAGCAAAAAAAAACCTCTTGCACCATAAATAATAGTGAACTACTTAAATTCACAGTTACCCATTCAAGCACTGACGTTTAAAAACTAGAAACCCCCAAAATGTAACACCACGTTGTAAAATCACAACAAATGCAAAATATATTTCGTATATTAATTACTTACATAATTTCGCATCATTGCCTTCGCGCGTAACACTCTAATCAACATGTGTATGTAAATGTATATATTCAAACATGAACAATGTGAATATAAACTACTGTATTGTCTCATATCGTGACAGTTAAAAGCGGTGTAGTCTTATATATTATTTTAAAAAGTTTTTATCTTCGAACACTATGGACTAAGGAGCGTATCGGCTAAGGTCAGAGGTAGGACCAAGATAATCTGTTGGCATATACATTAAAAAAGAAAAAAAATGAAGTCAAATTTTTAAAAAGTTGTCTCGCCAGTTTTTTTGCATTAATACAATAAATATTTAATATTATTTCCAAACTCATAATCCAATACTTATTTTTTTTGTCAGAAGCAAATATTATTTTAATTTCACACCACGGAAAATCCAGAGACAATAGGAAACGAAGTGTATGTAAGATAAATCCGTATACACCGATCAAAGGCTTAAAATGATTTCTGAAATTAAGACTGGTTTAGACTACTTTTTTACGGAGTAATCACTTTATATAAAAAGTCCTTTCACTTTAAATTTTGAAAAGTATATTCCCACCTCTTCCCAAAGCACCGGTATAAAACCACTATTTCGAGCCTTATCACGCCAACATAGGTACTTAGCACGCATTAGGAAGCTCAGTACTAACAAGCTTACTTTATGTGCTTCATTAGCAAATTTTACACTAGTAACACTACATTTACGCTATAAACTAGATACATACTATACCTTCGCACCAGTCTCCACGATGATACATATAAAAATATTAGATAGTATTTACATGTACAAGTAATACAATACCGTAATATAAATTCAATACAAAAAGGAATTTTAAACACAAAAATCACAGCACGAAATCACAATTCCAAAATAAATTGAACAAACAAACGGAGTTACAATTTTTTACACAAGTATTACATAAGTGTCTTTATTATTCGAGATCTCGTTACAAAAATATATCTAATATTGCAAAATATATAATAAAAAATACTATTTTTATGAGCTAGCAACATTAACAATTTTATTATGAACGGTAAGCAATACGTCTCCTAGAATGTAATCAGTTGCGTTTGGGGTTGCCAGGGAACAAATAAAGCGTTAGTGTCAGACTTATGCCGTAATAAACGTGTATAAAATATTACAAAATATAAAATGCAAGCATCAGTTCGTTTAGTAAGAAATGTCTAAAAATTAAACGGCATATCTACAGTTCGTTAGTGGTGAAGGCAACCACAAAGCTGTCAATTAAAAGCTTAATTCTACATTTATGATCTCTCTCATTGTTTAAGTATTTTTAACTAAATCACCATGATTTTTTCTCAATAAGCCATTGGCGTGACTAGATTCGGTTCAATATTTAACTTTGGTAGTAAATACTTTTACTCGTAATACATTCTAACTTTTAAAGCATTTTGACTTATTCAGAAAAAATGGCGCGAACATCTTAGTCATTACTTGTTTATTTATACATTACAACCAATAGGATACTTTATCGCTCCGAATTATCTATCAGTCAACGACCCATCGTGATATGTGCTTTACCCTTTAAAATATAGTGGTGCAATGTTATTAAAATTATTAGATATAAACTAAATAGTTTAATTTTTTTATTTTTATAGGCATTAAAATTATCAAATTTTAATTGACGTTTATAATGAATCTGCGTTAAGATGCGTGAAATATTTACTATGATAAAATTCTTTCGCTGTTTATTTAAATGAAATATATTTGGCATATTTTTAATGTACAAATAAAAATTTGGCGATTCAATTACATATTTGCTACCCTTTTTTAATTTCGTTGCCAACTTATATACGGACCGGATTACAATCTTTCGTATCGAAGGTTACGTGTCAATACCAGGTAATGAAATTAGAAAAAAAAACTTACCGAATAAAAAGTATACATTTTGGCACTACGTAATCGAGTAATATAATTATACATAATTTAATATATATAGGGGCCAATCAGATGTGTTGACACGGTCACAATTACACGGTCAAATTAAAAAATAATCAAAGTCATAAATTCCATAAAAACAAAACAGTATTGACGCAAAGCCTTCCAAAACTCTATCTAACCGTCTCAGTCGAGAGACATACACCTCCAGCCCATTTGGTAGAACTCAGGACGCAGACAAGTGACTATCGTATGCTGTACACAAGTATTAATTGGACGAATTATGACAACCTCTTAGTAACGCACAATTAGAATGAAAGTGATCTATCTCAAAATTATATTGATTCCGATTTTGCTATAGACAGTTTAATATTTTTAACACACACTAAAGTTACAGTGGATCATTTTTTTTGACGCGTGTAAAATGATCATGGACATGTTTTAATTTAATTTGGTTGATTGTTAATTTTTGATTTATTCATATTTAAACTTTGCATTGTACAATAAAAAGGAAATCAGTCTTACAAAATAAAAAGTACAAAATACGGCATAATATTGATAATTGTATAATTTCTGATTATGTTTGTTTTTATTTGGTTCATTAATGAATTTGTATGGGTTCAACTTACCTGAAATAAAGATTTTTAGGATGCTCATGGAAATATTTTCGTGAAACATTGGTAGATGAAATAGGTCACTTCCATTTTGTGCGTCACATTCCCATGCAATACAGTCACTAGTGACATCCCCCATTATAGAGGTCCGAAACGATCGCCACTCGCCCTTGCACCCTATAATCCTCACACAAGCGGCGCTCCCCGTCGTCCAGCCAAGATCATGACACCAGTCCGGAGTCGGTGCGATAGAATATCCTAAGGTTAAGTATTGACGAGAATCAGACTCGCCGCGGCTTAGTCGGCCCGGGGCGGACGGGCTCCGCCTCAACGAAGCCCGGATTCACGATGATGTTGGGCACCAGCTCCATTGCGTCCAGCTCGTCGCAGTCTGCCATACGTACCCGACACCGTTAGTGCATTTGTTAGTGTCCAGTCCAAGCGTGCGTTCCAAGCGAGTGCGATAGAGGGGAAAGAAGAAAAATTTTGAATGAATAATAAAAATGTCAGCGTTTCAATTGCGATGTCTTTGGAGAATGCAAGAGACATGCGGAAAAGTTTAGTATAGTGGGCCGTGTACGCATGTTGTATCAGATTTGATGCGCTGTCGTCCTACATCTAAAAGGCTGTGAAATGGCTAATCCAAGTTTTGAATAAATTTGTATTTTTTTCTTTTATCAAATATGTAACAATGGAAAATAAAAAAACTTTTCTATTGAAGAACTGTCGTCATTAATGTAGCAATTACACGCATGAAAGGAGGCTCCGTTATATAACTATGTTTGTATCTGTTTATAAAGAAATATTTTTTATTTATACTGTAAGCAAAACTTTAAAAAATCTATTCGACAGTTAGTTTCTTTTAGATAACGGACGGCAGCGCGTACACGGCTTCAAGACACGTTTACTTGTTCGATATTACTGTGCAAGTTGTCAACGTCAAACTTGCAAAGTTCAAAGCGATTTTCTATCATCTACACTAAATGGCAGCATATTTTAAACGCTTTATTTATTTAACTATCCTATTTATTTTACTTGCATATCATATTGTATTATTTACATAATATCGTCCGTATTGTTATTATCTTTCAATAGTAATACTTTTAAGCAGCAGTTTCTAAAAGAAAATATAGAAATAAATAAAATACAATATAAAATGCAGAAATATTATTTTTTAATCGAGCGTTATGCTAAGCCACTCCTTACTTAGTCTATATTATTACGTCTAAGAGAACTATTTAAAAAAGTCTAAAGCATTTAAATATCTGCCAAAAAGGATGATGACTAAAAATAAATATGTAAATTATTACTTAACCCATTGAACGCCGGAATCTATAATCAATATAAAATCTATTGTCTCTGTGTATTTACAAAAAAATAATAAGTATGTTTATCCGTTGTTTAGTACCCATAACACTACAGGCTTCACGCTTAACTTGGGGCTAGATGGCGCTGTGTGAATGTCAGTGGATATTTTTTTATTTAATTATGGCTTTAAGGCGTCACTGGCGGTCAAAGGGTTAAATAAGACTCAAATTAATTACACCTACATCTTTGGATAATTATAATCAATCTGAAAAACATTAAAAATATATATATATACATTTTAATAACAAATACAGATTTGGACATAAGAGTTATCCAAAAGTAGAATTTCTTATAAATTCATGTTATACACTTAGTTTTTTTAAATTGTGCGTAGCGATATACGATGTGCAATTATTGCTACAAATTTTAAGACCTCCGAATCCCATAGTATATTATATTCCTAGTACCTACAAAATAGTCTATGCTAAGATATTTTTGGTAAATATTGCTTAATGTCGCATCGAATAGTGGTCCGAGCAAAGTGGTCCAGAAGGCAGAGATTTTTAAGGCATGAAGATTAATATTAGTACAATACCTTATAAGAAAGACTATTAAATCTAGTCAGATTATTAATGTAAGAACATTTAAATGAAATACTAATGGATATCTTAATAATTACTTTGTAATATTATTTGCACGATTTTATAAGTTTCATTGGGAAAATGTTGTTTTATTTATTCTCTTCCAAAGTGACACTTAAATTATTTTAGTTGGCAACTCTTACTTTACTTGAAATTAATACCGTCTTGGTCATATTTTAGATAGGAAGTTTTTCATCATAGCCCAATGAATATTAAATATTAGAAGTATTCATTTTTCACATAACAACAAACAGTTAATAAATACGCGAATTATAATAAAAATACTATATGTCACTATGGCTTAAACTCTGTATACCAAAATCACTCTGGTTATACAAATTGCCTTTGGTGAAATCTTTAATTTGCATATTTTTTAAATATTTTCACTTTGTCTGTTCACAATCTCAACGAATAATTATTAATCGTTATAAACAATAATAAATCGTAAAACCATATTATACCAGAAATTTACGATTTTAAATTTATTTGCGCAATTATCATCACTTATATCTAACATATTAACCAATCCTATACATGTAGGCCGACATACCTACTTCAATCTAAACAAATAATACTTTTATTTATATGTATCCTAAATATAGTGTTATAAATTTAAAAGGCGAATATATTTCAAGTCTAGCTTTTTTTCCTCTGTTACGCTGGTTTAAGTTCCATGCGTTTCCTTAAATATTTGAATATTTATTTCCTGCCAACATTAAAACACCGTTTTTGTAATATTAGCAATGTATGATCTCTAATTTTAAGTATTTATTTGGAACTCGGTAACTTTAAGTATTTTTATTTTTTATAGAAAACCTACAATTAAATTTTTAGTAAAGCTTATATTGGCAAAGATTAAATATTTTAGAAGTGTCATTACATTACAATTGACCTATAATAAAAATACTAAGAAAGTACAGTAGTACACACTTTTTAATCGTGTCGTTTATCTTCGGCCGCGCAGACAAGATCACAGATTTTATATAGGAACGATTCAAATTAAGCCTTATGTGGCATTGTATTAAAGTGCAAATAATAGTGCACTAGTTATCCGTCTCACGTGCGCAGGTACACGAGGTCGGACCAATACCGGCACAGAAAGAAGTCGCGCCGTGCGTAAAGCATGCTGATTGGTCAATAACATTTCCCACGCTTTTAAACTTCATCGTCTGCGCAGGTGCATCTATAAGCTTTATTAATTGTATCAGTGGTATACACATATGTTTGAATTAATCTACGTAAGATGTAATTATTATTTAATAAATGTCAAATACTAGGAAGCATATTTGTAATACTTGTTTATTATATTGTTTAATTCAATTCTATTGTTTAATTGACGTCCTGTAGTTTTATTGGTCCTATATAATACCTACTCTATTTATTATTTTCAAAATGATCACATGTAAAGTTAAGTAACAAGAAATATTTTGGAAGAAGCCACAATGTTAAAGTAACTTCTTTGTCCACCTTATTCTCTTTAGCTGACATAAAACTAATGAAATTATTAATTGCATTTTATACTGCAAATTATTTGATTAATATTAACATTGCATAACAGATCACAATCCTTTGGCTATAGTAATTTGTCATCTTGTGTTACTTTAATTATACCTACTTAACTACATTTAAAAAATCGAACGACCATTTTGACACTAATATAAAATTGAGATATTCAGCAAAGGTAACTTTTAATAGCGCACGTCGATTTTTTTGGTATTTGATAATTCTTATTTAATAAAATGCAATAGCACCATTCGCGTAGCGTAATTTGAAAAATCCTATTCCTTACATTTTGTTTCAATTTTACGTTTAGGTTACTTTTTTAAAAACACTAGCCTAATAGAAACTTTTATTGTACCAATTCTGTTTTAAATCTACTTTTGTTAGTTGCAGTTGAATGAACTATGTCTTGACGAAAAAAATATATAACTACGATACATTTGGCAACACAATAATTTTATCATGATTTCTTTTTAAATCTTCATAACTATTTATTATTTATGTTGGCACTATTGTCATATACGTTAGAAGAAAAAAATAATTTTATTCAGATTCAACAAATTACCTAGGTGCGTATAATTGAAATTTTGTGCATAGTGAAATAGCATTTGTTATCATTTCTAATTGTAAGCGTTCTTATTATTATTATCAATTCTTACTAATATTAATTTATTGCTTGATGATTGTGTGTCACATACCGTACCGTAAGTATTATTTCAAGTTTTACCGCTATTTTATCTAGTCAAGATTAAAACCCCGTATTTAACGTAGCAAGAATTACAGAATAGCCAATTTTACGATCATTTAATAGAATTTTAGTATTACATTGCCATCCTACTCGTAGTATCACATATCAATATGGAATTGCTCGAATTCATTTTAAATTATCCAGGAATACCTACTTTCTGTCACTAGTTGCAGTATGACCATATTAAAAAAATAAATTAATACCATAATTTTTTTAAGTGGCAATACTAGAATTTGGAGCTTTTTCTATATTATTTAGACGCTCATTATTAGGACAGTGTACAAGTTGTAGTATACTAATACTACCCATATTTATTTTATTACACAAGCTATCGGCTAAATTTACAAAGAAAACCGAAATACTCCTCCTTTGTTATGGTCATACTGCAGATAATCCTATGCAACTATTATTGCATTAACTAACGCTACAAATATATTTGTATTGACCACGTATTACCGCATTGCAAGCGACGGAATGTTCAAAATTATAACTACACTTATAATAATAAATAAAAATATATCATATTTTAACATAATAGCTATTCTAATTCAATCTTACATTATCAATGGTATGCCTCTTAAATAATATGATAGAATACGATGAATTACGTCTAAAACAACTTAACATTGCTCAAGTCTTTATTAACTTCCATTAACTTTTGGTCTTCTATAATTGCACAGCAATTTTATTGTTACCTCCAAAATAACGAAAAAGATTTATGACAAGTTACACATCTTTAACATTATTTATTGGTCATGATAGTAATCACAGATCCGATCATTACTAAGTGACCATTGGTTACCCTTTGAACAAGAATAAAAATTAGTTTCTGGTCTAATACCATGGAAGTTTAATAATACGGACGGAGTCTCGCTGACAACAAAAGTGTTTACAAATTCAGATAGTTATGTTTGGAAAGCAACAATTATAAAGAAATTCGGCTCGCATCTGTAAACAGAGCCGAGTAAATAAAATCAGGCACAACTTCTCGTAGGTAACTGAAACAATGCAGTAACGTTTTTCTAGTATAAATGAATAAAATTATTATAGGTACATACAATGCCAGGAAATTATTTCTCAAAATGACACAGACAGCACCTGTCATTTCGAGAACACATTGTATATTCTAATGACAATCCGTCCGTATTTTTTATACCTCCATGGGTGATGCTGAGGAAAAAATGCCACTCGCGTCAGAGCATGGCGCACTTGCCTGGAGCACTACCAGCCTGACGGACGCCCTACTATGCAGTTGGTCGACATCATTATAGCAATCAAGAATGACAAAGCCAGTTTTGGATTCACGTCTTACTAGTGTAACTATAGTAGATAAAGGATGACCATGAACATGGGAACTCGTGTTCCTAAGAATGATATTTGATAATCGAAAATCTATACAGATATTTACCGTTTTTTCTTTCATATTTTAAGGTAACCTAGCCAGTTGACGGTCCTTGCTAAATTCTCTCAAACATATTAAGGTAATCCACCCAATTGGCGGACCTAGCTAAATTTTTTAATACACAGGGTGACCAAACAATTAGGCGACTTTAATACTGTCATTCAAACAAATTAGGGTAACCAAACAAAAAGGCGTCTTCCCTACTGTCACTCAAACAAATTAGGGTAACCAAAAAAGGTGACTTCCCTACTGTCACTCAAACATATTAGGGTAACTTTTACAACGTCCCATTAGAGTTTTTGGCAACCAACGTGGTCGGTACCCGGCTAGTACCGCCACAGGAAGTAGAGCCTCGGCGGCGCGGGCTACGGCGCGGGCTCACCTCGTCGCCGCCACTCGCGGCACAGCACGGCGCACGTGCCCGCCGCGAGCACCACCAGCGTGCCCATCACCACGCACACGGCCGCCACCCACGTGCGAGTGTCGAACGTCTCCGAGCCCTCGAGGAAGTGCTTGTACAGCTCTGCGGGTTACACAACATGAATGGATTATGTACTAACGCCGTGGAGGCAGCATCAGTCTTGTAGAGATATGAGCGTTGAGTTTAGATTTTCTTATGATCCTAAGGTTTAGGGCAAATCAGATAGTGAAAGGCACTAAGTGCGATTTGGCTGTATTTAGTTTTTTTTTTAAATTAGGTTCCTTACCTGAAATCGAAATTAAATTACTCAACACTCTTATCAAAAAATATCTTTTGAAGATTTATTTGATAAAACATTTTCGAGTTTAGGTTTTGAGAATAAAATAAGTACCATTTAATTAATTTATTAAATCTACAAACCCTCGTCTGTTGAATGCCGAGATCACGCGTCTGACAGTCGACTTCCTATAGTGTCTTATTCCTATAAGCCAAGAACTCATTTACCTGCTTCCTGATCACTGTAGAGCGTGGTGGCGAGCACCTCGACTGGTGGGCCGGGACCCAGCACGTTGGTCGCCCACACTCGGAACCAGTACGACGCGTTTGTGTCGAGGTGATACACGTCGATCTGCCGCTGGAATCGTCCAAAGGTCACATTTAGGCCTGCGTTGCAGTTAACTCTTGAATGAGAGCTCGAACGCTTAGTTCGGTTGACGATGGCAAGTAAAGAAACTTTTGTAATAGTCGATCGTTGAAGATAAAAACCCTCCGTGCTTCAGAAGGCACGTTAAACCGTCGGTCTCAGCTACTATCTTCACGACATTCATCATCATCATCATCAGTTCATGAAACATCCCCACCGAGGGGCACGAGCCTACCCGTAAAGGGTGTATAGGCCTAAGTCGTCCACGCGAGCCAAGTACGGATTGACCGTTGACCGGCATCGCCGAGCGGTACTACGCCGTGAAGTCGATGATGGGGTGGCCCCAGTCGCCGGCCACGTTCCACAGTATCAGCGCGAGGATTTTGGACGCGTACTGTCATGTTCCAAGAGGAGGCGAATCAGCTATAAAGCACGGCTGTTCCACGTTGAGCTTACCGAATTAGGGCTAATATGGTTGGGGCTGATCGGCCTCCACGGTTCCAGGGAGCCGTTGACCGGCGCCGCAGAGCGGTACTGCGCCGTGAAGTCGATGATGGGGTGGCCCCCGTCGCCGGCGACATTCCACAGTATCAGCGCGAGGATGGTGGAAGCATGCACTGTCACGTTCACCAGAGGCGGCGGTTCAGCTGTAAACAAGTTATAGGTGACGATAAAATATAAAAAACCTTCACGTAAAGCCATCTAGCCCCAAGATAAATATGGATATTTTTCACAATACATACGCAGTTTCAAAATCTATAAATATAGATCGAAAATCGTAATATTAGATTTTAGTTTATTTAAGTTGAGATGTCTAGAAATAAATGGAAGACGAATTTAATATGTCCCTATTCTAGGATCGATGTCAATTTCACGTGATACGACGTTCCCGGAAATCGTCCCACTGGAGTCTCCTTCTGCCCTGAGGTAATTCGAGCGCAATACAGTTACTTTGTCTTGACGCATTTACCCAAAGCCACCGCTAAACAAATATTCTTTTTTCCGTAGATATGTGGCCTCTCAGCATTCCATATTGGGTTATTATAATTATGTAGAAACTTTTTAGTAAGACGGCTGCGTCCGTGTCACTATGAATAACAAGCTTTCATGTATAAACACGATAGGTAGACGGTAAAGCTTCGGTGGCTCATTGGTGTGGACTGTTGCCATCCGATCGGGAGGATTCAGGTTCAAATCCCGCCACGTAATCCTCATAGGTTTTTGAGAAGGTCTGTTCCACGCAACGAGACAAAATTCAAAATTTGATCCACTACAGTAAGTTTTTATCGCAATTTTTTTATTGGGACAACTCAACGTAATCATTGAAAATCAGAAAATATATCACGTAGTGAGTCATTTTGATATTGTTTGTCGGCCTCAAAATAATTTACTTTCAAAAACAATGAAGTAAAATGCATCGCTTGTAAATTAAAACACTGTGTTTAATGTAAAATAAAAAGTTTTATAGACACCTGAATAAACACCGAATTTCATTCAATTGTTTTTCACCTGTTTTACACATACCGTAGACAAAATAACAATAAATAAAATTCAATCAGGCGANAAAGGACATCGGTACGAGTAGAATTCCCGCTTCCCAAGAGATGATATTTTCAATGCAGATAATGAGAACTTCTATGGAAACTAATTTGAATATTTATACTAGCTGTGCTGGAATTACCCACGTTTATCCAAAAATAAAAATGGCCTAAGTTTTTCCTTATTACATCAGCTACTTGCCAATGAAGTCCCGTCAAAATCGGTCCAGCCGTTTCAGCGATTACCCGGAACAAACAGACGGACAAAAATAATAAAAAAAAAATGAGCGAATTTAAGAATTTAGTGTAGTAAACCGAGAATATCTCTATCGTTAGTACACCTTGCAAATATTAGCACCGCGATGTAGCATTCATAGCTCTTCATAGATATTCGATCAAATGTAGATGTAGAGCTTGTTCCGATGCAATTTGACATCAATACGACATGACATGAGCGTTATGAAGCCTACAAAATATGGCCTAGTTACGTCAGTCTTAAAGTAATATTAATAGTTGTTAATGCAAGTAGCATCCGGTCCATCTTTGGTGCTCCTGATTTATTCCAACAAATGAGCCCTGGGGTTTTTTCCAATGCATTGTAGGAAGTCAACCGACTAATGGATCGACACGAATAGCTACAAATTGCGTAAAGCCATCTGAAGTTCTAGTAGACTTTGTTAACTACCAATACATAGTTAAAAACAAAAAAGCTTTGCTCTTACCCGTCCTTATGTTCGCTATGTTTTAAAAACGGATGGATTTTACTGATTTAAATGCGAGGTTTAAAAAAACCGAGTATTTCAAGAGGAAGGTTCATAAATATTATGCGTAATAAAATTTAAAATACTGATTATTTTAGGGATTACTAATATGATGTCGTTGATGAACACAACTTCTGTGCTTACATTGTAAACGTTGGTTAGATAAATAACATGTACTTCAGTATTGTTAACCTTAAAGATTTACAAAATAGTATTATTTAATGGGTTTATATAAAAAGTTATCTTTTTTGGAAAATCTACAGTTTTTTTTTAAGACATTTAAATCATGTTTATTTTCCCGTGCGAAACTGGGGCAAGTAATACATGAAAAGATGTTAATAAATTACAAATCATCATTTGTGCAGCATTGCTAATAAGAACAATTCACAAAGAATAAACTACGAAGTCAACGAGTTAATTTTAAATCTCAAACACAAAACAGGTGATAAATATGGCGGTTAGTTAATTCAGAAAACAAGGGTAAGGTTATGAATAATTTAGGGCTCTCCTTTGTAGCAAAACGCCTGAATTACGAGGGGTTCATTAGGTTACGTTATTCATCGTAATCATTTCTCTGAGGCGGGAAAACATTTTCGTTTTATGTAATGAATCAGATTAGAACAATGATATTCTGTATATATTAATTAGATACGCCATCCGTGCCTCAAAAACGTATCGCCAAAGAGAATACAGTTTGTAGGTTTAGGTAAATGTATGCTCATTCGAAATATGTGCATGTGTGCTATCGCTGCATTCGGAACACTTTTTTCGGTTGTTTTGTGAGCATATCACGAATCTATACTTTTTTACATCAATGAATTAGAAAATTAATTTACAAAACCTGAACGTAAACAGATTGATTCAGCTGTAACATACAAAGCCATAATTTATCGGAACTCACTACTGAATACTTCAGTAACGGCATAATATGAAGTATCTCATTCAACGATTAGCCAACTAATTGGTGTTTTGTAACCAAATTAAAATACTTAAGTAGTATTTTGGAGGACCAATGGTCAATCCCAATTTAAGACTTCTCTTTTTTTTATTTATCTACTTTGATAGCCGATGACAGTCTGGACTTAGGGCTTCTTCACCTCTAATAAGAGTTTTGCTATAATCTCTGCGGGTTGGAGTAAGCAGTAACTTTAAAAGGTAAGGTTGAATGAGATAAAATCATTGCCACGCGTTCTCTGCTGAAAGTGTTGTTCCTAAGCAGCCGTTTAAGACAGAAGAAAGAAAGAAAAAATGTTTGGTGCAAATAAAATAATTAAAGTACACGTTAGTCCTTAAAATAATAAAAACTTTTTAATGCTACCAGAATGGTGGCCGCTCAGCTAATGCTTAGACTTTTTTTTATGTTATAAGTGTACAGGACGGTCTGGACGCTCACTGATGGTAAGTGATATGGCAGACCATGACAGAGCGAATTAAAGGAGACCAACAATTGATAGACAGTTATTATCCTCCATCAATGCCGCACTGCGCCCGTCGCCCGAGACACAGATGTTAGGTCTCTTATACCGGTAATTCACTAGCTACAATACCTTATCGTGAAACACAAAAGTGCATAACACTCCTGTTTCACGGGATGTATCTGGACTGCGTGGTACCTACCTAGACGACTCAGTATCCAGTTTTGTCAAGCGCTACTTATTTTTCTATAAACCACAATTACACCGCTGGACTAGTTTAAATTTGATTTTGGCTCGTTTTCTGATTCTGAGTAACCACCGGCTAAATTAATTTTTCACTCCATTATTGACGCTTTAATAATAAAGTGTAACTAAATGCATTAATTCTCAATTAAATTTTGCTTAAAATAGGTACTGATTGCAAATCCGATTAAAAATGACACAGGTAAGCACGACACGTTTTAAACGGAATGGCTGGCTAGATACTTATAAAACAGGTTTTTATTTTTGTATGAATAAGACCCAATAAACATTAGACACGGGATATCTGACACGAAATGGGGGAAACCTTTGTCCAGCAATAGACTGCGGTAGGTTAAAAAGAAGAAGTATCCACGCAGATGACCAATAAATGCGGTCATCCTTAGGGCCTGTATCCGTCGCAAAAACAAAATGGTCTCGAAACGTATTGAGTTACAACGGGTTTGAATTCTAATATCCAGTTAGGCGCCTATCCTCCATTTCATTATGATTGATAACTGAGGACTGCCCCTTTTCTTAAAGTGGAAAAAAACGGGTCTCTCACGGGCAATAAGTGCCAGACAATGCCCATCAATCATTTTATTGCGAACGACTGGTAGGACAGATATTAATTTCTGCGTCATGAGATACCAGACAGAACAAAATGCTGAATTTGGTATATCCCAAAGTGTATATGACCTTCGAACACTAAAAATACTACCTCTGTGTTCTATTGGCCGAAACATTGAATTTAATTCGATGATACAGAGGTCGCGGATTCTGATCTAAAAAGAAGGCGATTAAAATGAAATTAATTTTGTGTTTTTTAGAAGATATTTTTAGAATCCAACCACAGAGTACGTACTAAACAAGCTAACCTACACGAGAATTACTCTCCTAATAACTGGAAATTCAACTCGTATTGTTAAAACTAATAACATAATACTAAGCCCCGTATCAATTGAGAGCTATGCAGTGCCGAGTGCACCAGATGTTCATTGTATTGCACACAGAGGCGAACAAACAATGCCACCTGCAATTATGGTCAATCATAACGAAAATAGCCCATCCGCGAAGTAAGATGACCTTGTTGCAGTTATGCATTGGTCACTCGTTAATTTACAGGCGATTTGTATATTTTTCTTTATTACAAACAATTTTATTGAATGACTGGCTTATGCACGGTAACGCACTGGTCGTTCCTTTGGAGATGCCGGTGTCCATGGTGGCGGATACGGTCCGATCACTGTCGCCATCGCGGCGTACAAAGCGCGTAAAGCTTATCAGAACGCACGCAACACTTCAAGACTCCGCCTCCGCCGGCAGGGGGCCTTCGTCGCGAGTCCCTGTAGGTTCGACCAGTCCCTATTCGCGTTCCCAGTCGCTTGTCACCCCAAACATATATTAGGTTACCTAGCGCCCCCTGCAATCTTCAGCAATTACATATCCATTAAATATAAATAAAATTGGAGTGTTTATTTGTTATATTGAAATAATTTTTTTTTACATTACGTATGCAAAACCATAAATTTTTAAAATTTTGTCTGTCTGTTTGTTCCGGGTAATCTCTGAAACGGCTGACTGGATTTGGACGGGACTTTATTTTGACTGGTAGCTGATGTAATAAGGAACAACACAGGATACTTTCATTTAAGATGATAAGATTTTATTTTGGAAAAATAAAGCAAATATTTTTATTTACCACGAGCGGCGCGTGTCACGTGACTTCATGAAGCGATTTTAGGTTTTAATGCGGGGGAGTATCTTATATTGGGTAATTCCCAGGGATTAACACAAAAAGGAACCTACATTTACACTAATCACGGTCAGTGAGTGACACATACGCGTACACAAAACTTAATTCATTATTTCCCTTGAGGCTAAAGCTTACTCAAGACCAAGGCCGAGCGTTATTGTCCTTCCACCACAAAGCTAATTAATCCTGTGGGAAGTTTAACAGTAATAATTACACACGTGTTTATCAGGAAATAAAGATAAACTAGTTACCTTGGGTATACAATTATACGTTAATGGGAATGCTTTCATATTTTTTATACAACTGACAACTGCTGTTGACCGCAGATGACTTTTACACTTTCACCAGGCAAGTGGCAAACGCAGAGGGCTCTTAGCCTTAAAAAAATACACAACTACGGGTTAGGTAACCTAGTATATGTTTGGGGAGAGAAGCGGCCCGGCACACGCCGGTTGCGCGAATAGGTACTGAGCGAACCTACGGGGAATCGCGACGATCCCCCGACGGCGGGAACGGAACCTAGATTGTGGGCTGGTGGTGGATTATTTGATATTTTGGCTATTTAGGATGCGGTAGCGACTGTGATAGGTTAGTCTGGATCGTGTAGCACGTCCCGTGGACGTCGACGATTACGCGCACGAGGTGAGTTTATATTATTAGCTGCTGTTTTATAATCAGCAAGAGAATAAACGGGTTTCAATGCGATATTGTGGAATCGAAGAGCTTTCAAAATAATAATCATTATTAGCCTATAACGCCCCTCTGCAGGGCACAGGGCATACTGCACAGTATATATATATATATATATATATATATATATATATATATAATATATATATATATATATATATATATATATATATATGGAGGGGCTGTAACCAATTAAATTTCATTCTGGGTTGCCCTTAGGCTCCATGTGTCAATACCTAAAATTGAGACACCTTTACATTCGCTAATTGCCCGATGAAGCTGTGCAGGCTATGTGCGGCTAACAGTAGAAGTAATTAAAAAAAAAAACAAATACATATTAAAAGTATTTTCGTCAAATGCAATGCATTAAAATTAAACATTTTTTAAATACATACAACATTATTAGTAATCTGTAAGAAGCTACTAATTTAATATATACAAACATTACGAGTTATAAGAGCCACCTATGATTTAGTCATGGGTTAAGGTCTTTATATTCTAAGATTAATTAGTGCCTTGGTAAAAACCTAATCCATTTATACATACAAAACATTAATACAAATTCTATTGAATATATATACATAATTATTACGAGTTACAAATGCCACCAATGATTTCGTCACCGGCTCTTTTTATTCTGGCAAGGCACTAATGGCTGTTATTACTCGGCCTTGATTTGACGGTGTTTAATTTCAGGTTTAATGAGTATGAACCATGTATTACCGGGCACTCGTCACCTTGCGTTGCTTTAAAATATAGTTCTGGCTATATGCAGTTAGCATCAAGTTATATTTGTCAACAACAACCGCAATACCCACCAATTCGTACTAGAAACGCATGGTGGGTTACTGGCCCAATCTCTCTAAAGCTATGATGTGCGGGAAGGCCTACTGGCCTACAGGGTACTCCCTGTAATGGGCTTTTATAGGCTGATGATGATGAACCGCAGAAAAAATCTAACAAATCGACATTTAAGGTTCTACATTCGTCGAAAGCCTTCGTCGTGATTCCCTGTAGGTTTGCCCAGTCCCTGTTCAAGTAACCGGCCTGTTCCGGGCCGCTTGTCTTACCAAACATAATATGCTAGGTTATCTACGTTTTTCTGGGAACTCTTATTTCGCAAATGTCAATTTGCGGCGGTGTCACTTGTTTCTCTCCAATTTAATAAAAAAAAAATACTCGAAATCGAGTAAAACTTGAAACGTGTCCGTGAAAATTCATCCCCTAAGAAAAATCTGTAATGTTAAGTATGTAAACACAGTCATGTTCTTCGTATTTAACAGCGGAGTCACATTGTATCTTTGCCTTGAAACAATATCATCCTTGAAACAAATGTTTTTGTTGGCGTTGTTCATAAAAATAATACATACTCGTGATAATAATGTGTTGAAAATTGGTTCCACGCGCAACATTTATGACGTGCAGTAATCGTACCAATGCGATAAATACGAACAATAACGTCGTTTTAAACTTTGCTTGGACAAATCAGTATTAAAGTACGAATAATCTATACTAATATAATGCTGAAGAGTTTGTTTGAACGCGCGTATTCAAAGGTTGTGCGTGAAGTTCGCCAATCCGCACTGAACCCGCGTGGACGACTACGGCCTTATTACCCTTTATGGGTAGGTACGGTGGGGATCACCCACCAATACTAACAGACATGTTCAGCACCCAAATGTCCAATCCAAATGGATCGAACCCGGAACCCTTGGTGTAGAATCGTTACAATCAATACACCACATTGGTCGTCGAAAAATGTACTAAAAAATTCGCCTGTATCACGATTGCTTTCAGTTTTAGCTTTGACTCGGGTTATAGCAAAGCAAAAACGAAAAGGCACGACAATATACGACCGGCGGGTTATAGCAAGAGTAGGGTTACCATATCTCAGTTTTTTATGGGATAGCGGCTTAGATAAACAATAAACTAAGAAGATGCACAATCTCACTCCAAACTGTCATCATCATCATCAGCTCATTAAACGTCCCCACGAGGGCCACGAAGCCTACGCCTATAGGAATGATTAGGCCTCAGTCGTCCACGCGGGCCCAGTGCGGATTGGACGACTTCACACACAACCTTCGAATCTCTTCGCAGGCGTGCATGAAGGTTTCCTCACGATGTTTTCCTTCACCGTAAGAGCGTCGGATAACGTACATATATTTTTCGAAAATTCGAAAATACATTGGTACGTGTCGGGATTTGAACCTCAGCCCTCCCGGTAGGAAGGCGACAGTCCACACCACTGAGCCACCGACGCTCTACTCCAAACTGTATCCGCGGCAAAATTATGCCCATTTTTCAGTTGAGAAAAATTTTCATTCATAATCACGTCGCTCGCTAAGTCGCTACATGTTATAGTGACATTGTAGTATGCTGTGAGTCGCTTTTGATTTTGTACCCTTTTAATGACGCCTTAAGGTAAAAATTTTAATGAATAATTTCATGTCATAAATATAACAAGTGTGAATGTATGGTTCAAGCGGCTCGTATATTTTTTGGTTGATATTTCTTTGTGTTTGTCACTGACCTGTATAATATCAGTGGTATCATCTACTTACTTTTTTAGCCATCTAAGGATAGCGGGCAAACGAGCAAATGGCTCATCTGATGGTAAATGACGCCGTCGCCGATGTACACTTGCAATACCAGAGAGCAAAGAAATGCGTTGCCAGCCGTTTAAAAGGGGAAAACGCTCTCTTCTTGAAGCTCGCCAGGTCGTATCTTAGTTAATATTTCAGATGGTAACTGATTTGTCTTGATATTTCAGGATTTTCGATGGAATTGTTTTAAATGTAACCTGTGTTAAAAAGTTAAATCACTTTGCGTACGATGAGCTAGAGCAGCTATGTATAAAACGATACTAATACGTTTTTGAGATATTGATCTTCGACTTATATAGTCTCTGGACTTATGCATGGAAATCACGTCTTTTCTCCATTCTTTTCATTTTTTCATATGGTAACCCTAAGCCAGTGCAAAAACATATGACCGGCAAAAAGGCTACCCGAACAGACAGCGCGATGAGTGTCGAGTGGTGCTTTGTTCAAGGGTACTCACAAAGGCCGGGGCATATTCCACGGGAACCCTTTCACTCCTCGTGTATCACCGCTTCAACACTGTTGATGAACGCTTGACAATGTGTTATCTAACAACGAAATTTTAGTTTTGATTTCTGGTGTGTTGGTTTATTTTTTCATATAAAAGCTGTAGTAGGTGTCTCAGTAAATAAAACATATTTTACTTTATGTTACTTGCTGCTGCGGAACCATCCACGGGCGAATCCGACTCGCGCTTGGCCAATTTTTGTAAGAGATGTTTTCAATATTTTAGTAAAAAAAATATAATTATTTTATTTTGTTTTACCGCGAGTAACACTGCCCCGCAGTGTTATGAATTTTTATTTTGAACCATGCCCTTAAACTTCACCGCGCAATAATACCATAATACCGTCATATTTTACGATTCTGGTTGAGGGTTTCAATGCAAGACAACAATTCCCTTTAAGTCCTACTAATTAAGATTTTTTCTAATTGGTAAAAAATATCAAACGCCAGCTATAAAATCAGTTAATGATCTATTTCTACGTAATATTATGTATGTATGTATTATTTATGATCATCTCTTCTTTCTTTAACCTATAACAAAACACTTTACCCATCCAGCCTCCACCAGTGGCCTCTTGAAATTATTTTAATTATTAAAAGCAACACATAGAATATAAGAAAGTATATTATAACATTAATAACACAAATTCTCAACATTATAGAACGAAACTAATCGATTTCGTAACTATGAGGGTATCTTTACAAACAAAACCGAAATAGTTAATCAGAAAAGGGCTGTGCGCGTGACGGAGCTCCTTGAAGGTGGCCCGTAATTTAGGGCCACTCAAATTTGCTATTTGTGTGCGATGTTTGTAAATCAATCGAAGGTGAAGGACGCACTTTCGGTTGAGTGTGTGTACTGAACTGCAGATACCAGTATGCTCATTTTATATTTCTCACTCAATATTATATTTTGAACGGAATATTTTACAATAATATTAAATGAAGTAAAACATTTTATGTACGACTGTACCCCTATAGAAATGAAGGGAAAATAAAAAGTTTAATTTCAAATACAAAAATCTAAAATTTTTTTTTACATCATAAGACTATTTCAGAAGTGGTTTTTTGGCACAAACGTGAAACTCAAAATCGTATTAGTTTCGGAGTAATTTCATATTTTTTTATATGTCCAAGCCATAATCCTCAGCAAGCTACCTGTGCATCTCGGGAACCTCTTGAGGACTATTTGTCAAATTTGGCATATCGTTGAGGCTATTTCATGACTATTTTTGGAACTTAAACCAATTTGATAGACTTTACCGTTTGCGTGCACCAGAAGTGAGGATTACAGCGTAACATTGAAGCCATAATCCTCACCATAGCTATAACTACGAAACTAAAGTGTGACTATTTTTTTGGTTGTGTGACGCGACTATTTACGACTATTTCAGGACTTTTTTTGGCGTTGTCAAAATTCATTTTCATTGAGATTTAAAATATGAGGATTACAGCTTGAAGCACATGACAAAGCGCGTAAAGCATCTCAGAACACCCGCAACAATTCAAGACCGAGATTCCGCTTCCGCCGGCGGGGACTTTGTCACGAGCGTCTTTTACCCTCCACATCTTTTTTATTAGTACCGACACTATCCGACTCCCTTATAAGTGGCGCTACTGTACGGAAGTCATGATAACATTTCAAAACTTGATAATAATAATGAATGCTAACATAACAACCGTGATATCATTCCCTCGTGCTATCTATCTCAGTATAGCGCACACCGTAGTACTAATCATTAGGCACTTTTACACGTGATTCTAATGAGCTTTGTAAAGGCATAAAATTTAATTAACGAAATCCTAAAATTTACGAGGCCAAAGGGTCGAAAAGGCCAATAAAAACCAACCAGCCTTTCGTGCTGGAGGGAAATAATTTACATACAATATACCTACATGTTTGGGTACCCACTCAGTCCAAGTTCGAGTTTCAAAAAAAAAGCGGAACATGTCAAAAACTCAATAAAGGTATATTTGTTTAGGAATAAGGCAGAATGTTTCATCTGCCAGCATTTTGTATAAGCTTCGAGAACAGACAAAAACGCGACAGGAATTATGATTATGAAAAAATGTATAACAATTCAGTAACCGTTTTCCTTATTGTTACCTTTGTAAATCGGATTTGCTCATTCAAAGAACTCGCTCTTAGATTCAAATGAATTCATTAAGATATCCGAGATATTATGAACAGCAATTTAAAATACATAAATTTCGTAATTAAACATAGCATCCGTGCTATATTCAAAATAAAAGCTTATCTCGAATTTGTCGTCGGATTTGAGACTTCTCACGATGACAGCACCAGAGTGTGAAATAAAGTTTCCTCACGATGTTTTCGGATGTGCGTCGGATAAACTTACATATAATTTTAAAAATTCGAAAAGACATTGGCACTGGGCTGTTTTGAACCTGCACTCTCCAGATCGGAAGGCAACATTCTTCACCAATGAGCCACCGACGTAAAAGAAGATCTAGTGTCTAAAACACAAAATGTCTGCCGCCCGGTTCTCAAGAGAACTGTCATATACCTGCCTACCCCTTAGGGAGTAACGTCGAAGTATTTTTTTATGCTATAACAGGCAAACGAGCCAACGGCTCATCTGATGGTTAATTCCACCGCCGCCCATGTACATTTGCAATACCAGAGGGCACTGCAATGCGTTGCCGGCCTTTCGAACAGTGAATACGATCTTTTTTTAAGGTTGCCAGGTCGTATCGCTCAGGAAATATCTCCGGCAGCAACTGATTCCACAATTTCGTCGTTCGTGGTCAGAAATTACGACAAAAACGCACTGTCGAGGACTTCCATTCGTTTCATTGATGCACATATACCTACGTACATGAATATGTGATTGCTATCAGTATCAGAAGTATTTGGCTCACGTAGTTCGCCAATTTGCGGGTAAGATGTTGCGTGAAGTTTCATTTATAAAGCACGTTCCAATCTCGCCGGAACCCGAATCTACCGACCAACATACAAATACCTAACACCCGGGCGTCAATTCTACTAATTTACTTGACATACATTTTGCATTCCGGTGAAACTTTAACATATTTTATTTTTTAATTTATGATGGGCTTGCTCTAGAAAAAGCCTATTCATTCCTTTTTAAATGCCGCGGGGTTATATGTGGCCGGAAACACAGAGGCAGGCAGCTCATTCCATAATTCACAACGGTAATTCATATACAGTGAAATCGAAAACATGGGCATTTAAAATACCTACTTGTGATTAAAGTACATCACCTAAATATAAGGCAAATCAATTGATACAATATATATAACACTTTGCAATTGACCACTTATACATATTAAAACAAAATAATAAACAGATTTTGACTAGGAAAAAATATAATTATCAATAAATATAGGGTAAGGCGTCGGTGGCTTAATGATGTGGACTCTCTTCAACCTATTGCAGTCCACTGCTGGACATAGGTCTCCCCCATTTTGCGCCAGACATCCCGGTCCTCCGCTTTTCTCATCCAGCTTCCACCAGCGACCTTTCGCAAGTCGTCGGTCCATCGGGCCGGACTGTTGCCCTCCTACAGGGAGGGCTGAGTTTCAAATCCCTCCACGTACCAATGTGTTTTCGAATTTTCAAAAACATATGTACGATATCCGACGTTCTTACGGTGAAGGAAAACATCGTGAGGAAACCTGGGCACGCCTGCGAAGAGATTCAAAGGTTGTGCGTGAAGTCGTCCAACTCGCAATGGGCCCGCTCGTGCCCCTCGGTGGGGACGTTTAATGAACTGATGATAAATGGGGTGAGGCGGTTCCATGACGCGCAGTGTAGCGACAGGCAGTGCGCCTGCGCCTACTACGAGCTACTTGCTCAGTGCAATGCGATAATTTATAATTTATCTTGTGAAACTTTTCTGACAAATCTGTATGGTATTAGGTTCCCATTAAGATATTCAATAATACGAGGCCAAAGATATTTCGATGGATGCCAATTATTCTAAATTCACACTGTACAGTAGAATGAATTGTCTGATGGTGTTACCGATTAAAATCGTAGGTACCTTAAACAGATCTGGAAAATTTTACTATAGAGACACCATTACAAATTCACAATCCAAGTAGCGCATTATGAAATTAGCGGAATTGGAGTCTCGTTCTAATAAAGATTAATGGTTTACATCGTATAGCGCGCATCGATATCGGGGTATATTACTAGGGCTACCCGCTGTCTGATCGGGTTATATAAGTGAGTGCTTAGATACTCGATCATTTATTGGTAAAATTTACTACATTCATACTCCTGGACTTTATGCTGTCTATTCTGCGGCACTTTTGTACCTGCATCTTTGTTATAAACTACTTTTTGTATTGTATTGTGTTATAGATTTTTTTTCATTCTTTTTAATACAGTAAAAATAGGGCGCAGCCATATTTCAAGTACTATCGAATATTGTATCGAAAATATTATAATCATCATCATCAGCCCATTAAACGTCCCCACTGTGGGGCACGAGCCTACCCGTATCGGGTGATTAGGCCTTAGTCGTCCACGCGGGCCCAGTGCCGATTGGAGAACTTCACACACACCCTTTAAATCTCTTCACAGGTGTGCGCAGGTTTGCTCACGATGTTTTCATCCTATGCTTCCTATATGTATTCTCTTTTTAATGACATCATCTTAGAGGATTTTTCAGTAATTGTAGCAATTTCAGGGGTGTTCAACTAAAGCTAAAGTAAGGGTACCTATTTTTGGGAGTTGGTAACACTGTACAGGGTAGTACTATAAAACTTGAGACGTTAAGATTTGAAGTCGTTCCTTAACCGCTTTTATCGTCCACTGATGGGATTACTACATTTTTAAGCGTTTTCTCATAATCGTAATGAATATTTGTTTAAGAAAGGCAGCCATTTTTTCCACATTACTACTGTCCCATACGAATTAGAGCTGTTACCCTGACCACGTTTAGAGTGATAACCCTAACACAAAGCTGTAAAGAGCCCTAAAGGTGACTAATTAAATTCGGTCGCACCCCCGTTTGCGCTGAATATTACATAACTGCTGTGGGGACACTGGCCAACCAGGTGTTTTATTTATAAACACCATTAATTTTATTGGTTTTTGTTAACGTTTTTGACGGTGTCACCTTCCGATTTTTCGTCATGTAGACTGCTTTAATGTGTATACTTTTGCAATAATTATAGTCTTGGTGGGAGGGTTTATAAACAATTTTTAGATTAAAAATAAAACAAACATCTAGAAAAAAAACATATATGAATTGGTGATTGCATTAGATCTATTTACTACTGTAACTAAGAATCACGAATCACTATGTTGGCACTAGTAGTTATGTTACTTTATGAGTGTCACGTGACATTGGCGGTATTCGAACCCTGCACCCTCCAGATCAGAAGGCAACAGTCCACACCAATGAACCACCGACGCTCAATGTGTCGAGATAATTACTGCAATCAGTAAGACCAATAAAGACGTGCGTACCAAAGTGGGTGGTTATACACTTATTCTATAATGATATTCCAACTAGTCAATTGAACTATTAAAGTGATTACCTACTTGTAGGTCCAACAAATTATATATTTAACTAGCAGTACCTACTGGTTACATATGTCGAGAGGTAGTATTTATGTTCTAGATAACAGAAAACAAGCTTTAAACGGCATGCTCTAAGCTCTAAAATCAAACACGATTTCTGTTTCTTACTTACCCTTTGGAGACTACTCCAAACATATACTAGTGAAATTACCGGGTATAAGAGACCTAACATCTGTTATCGGGCGCAGAGTGGCATTGACGGAGAATAATAAATGTCTATCAGTTGGCCTTCTTCAATGCCGCTGTGTCATGGTCAGGCGTACTAACCATCAGGTGAGCGCCCCGACCGTCCTGTACACTCATAACATAAAAAAATAAAGGTAACTTGGCTCTGCCCGCAACGCCCTAAGCCGAGGTTCAAGTCCCGCTCTGTTTTTTTTTACAGCTTCACCGGGCAATTGGCGATTTATACAACGAGCCTAAGGGCGTCCCCGAACGGGACTCGAATCTCGGCTTAGGGCGTTGCGGGGGGCTTGGTAGCCTAACATATGTTTGGGGAGAAAAGCGGCCCGACACATGCCGGTTACGCGAATAGGGACTGTGCGAACCTACAGGGACACGCGACGATGGCCCCGCCGGCGGGGACGGAATCTCGGTTGTCGATTTGTACAGTGTTGGGGGTCCCGCTCTGTGACACCCTCATACTCATCAGCGTTCGCCACTTACCCGGTGAAGCTGAAGAGCCCACCTGTAACAGTTGCGGACGCCCTGAGGAGACCGGGAAGACTAATCTGCTTTTAGAGGGAGGTGGGCTGGCTGGAGTGACCGGAAGGCCGCCATGGCTCACGCACAATGGTCCACTGCACGGACTTAGTGCGGAAACCAACACCACTAACATAGAACATAGAGCCCACCTGTGGCCAACAGCAGTAATAACGTAATTTCTTTGTTTCGGTTACAAGTTCACCTGTCCATTGTCCACTGTCAATCAATAATTCCCATTGCACCCCCTCTATAACTATAAACTCGGAGCACAATAAGTTCCGAGGAGGTGCCCCCCCCCCTTTCTGAGTGTATCAATTTATCGTTGCGCGACACGACAACTTGGCCAGTAAGCATTTCCGGTTGCGACAGATGATTTATTGTCGCTTGACTATGGTGCTGTTTGAATTAGAAAAAGTTATTGTTGCTAATATTAAATATATTACTTGGATTTATGTAAAATTATTTTTTTTACAACAAAAGCAATAATTTTTCAAAGGGTTAATTTTAACTCCAATGCATATAACACGCCGTCCCGCACAGCATAAGAAGCACGGTTTCATCTTAATTTTCGGACAATCAGGTGGCCCAACCTGACTTTTTCATACCATAAGTGAATTGGATAGTGATATGCCTGACCATGATAGAAGCAGTGTTGAAGGAAATTAATAACGTAAATGTTATTAGAGGTACCTTGTCATTATTTTTCTGTCAACACTGCTCAGCGCCCATCACTTGAGACAACAGATGTTAGGTCTCTTATACCCGGTAATTTACGGGTCGATTTCTGGCACTGCGGTGGTACCACCTTGACGACTCAGTACCGAGTTTACCACCTAGTGCCTATAACCAAACTGGGAAAATCGTACATAGCGAATTTTACTACGTGATCTCCTCGCGGGAATCGAGCCCAATACGATTTTAAACCTAACTCTCAACGCACAAGACCACGGAGGCAGTTATTTCTCATATGGATATAAAATAAATATCCTGGACGCCGAAAGGGTGTCGCTGCAAACTCTCCCGGGCGCCAAAACCCGGTAAATTATGCACAACACTGCAGCACAGACTTACAAATTTGTTCTTGTTAGGAGTTGACACTTTTGCTTATATTTCCTCACTACTTTTCGTAGGACAAGCATGTTTTATATTACTTTTTGGGTTTGCTGACGAAGCTTCATTTGCTTAAAGATCTACTTTTATTTATTAAAACAGACTTTTGTTTTTTGTTAAGATAGAAACACTGAGTAACTAAATAGTACATTAAAGAAACTGGCAGAAAAAAAAACCAGAGAAAACGCGATGACCAGGGACAAAAAAAATACCCTAAGAACTCTGCTATAATGTTCTGCGAGTTTCAGCCTCAAGTAATATGGTTACTTAGGCAATGCTTAATAAGGAGAAGGCGAAAGCAAGACTTCCGTCCAGCAGTGAGTCCTGAAACATATAAATCTATAATTTATATGTTTCAGGACTAAAATCTTAAGGATACAGCTCGGTACTATACTAGTCACTTAACATCAAGTGTCATATTTGCTGCGCTGCGAACTTCTAATGGATTAAGGAAACTTTAGGATTCCTAGAGAGAAGACTATGAGACCCACCAAGGGGTACTTCTTGAATTGGATAAAGGGGACCTTTTTTGCTATGAATGCGCATATCATTTGCGTCTCCGCCGTGTTAAACTGGACGAGGTCCGGCTTACCTCGTCTTTAAGAAAACTAACGAAAAAAGACGACTTTTCCACTGCGATATAAATAAAAGTTTAAGTTTACAATAAGTAAGTAATTTGTTAGTAGATATATTGCTTTATTATATGTTGGTTCAAAAGCCAAAGTGAGAGGACGGACTACCTAGAGACCGTAATAGGAAACCTTGTATGACAACACGGCCCCCCTTATGTTTCACTAGCTTATTACCCATTATCTTAGAAAATAATTTAGGTATATTGTAGTGGTTGACGTCTGCGTAACAATGTAGGTTAAAGAATACACGATTGGCGGGTTTAACGACCACCATAAGACAGTAGCCTAGTTCAGGTACCTTAACGTGACTACCGGAGCACGAGTTGAGAACTACATTGAAATAAATTATTGAAACTTAAAGCGACTGAGCAAAAGCGCTTTTAAAGTTTGTCTCTCCTAAAACATCCCAAGGATCGTTAAATCTCCCCCGCTTAAAGTGAATGTGCGATTATCTTTGCTTCTTAAGGTGTTCCACCGATCGATCCCTGGCTAGACTTCCGGACGGTTCCGCACTAGCGAGTTTATTTTACGATCCTGCAAAAGTTTCATGTACGAACTTTACCGTGTTGATACTATTCCTGGCTGTGTCGCGCACGAAACGCTTGGCTAGGTTAGTAATTTGAATAGTTTTTTTAGGAAACAGCTCTGCTGACGTTAAAAGACATCGCCGCTCATGTACCTTCGCAATACCATAGCCCATTAAACTCACCTCTTTTAGCAAAAAATACTATTTGAACTGTTCATTGGCAATATTTTCTATTTTTTCTTTATTCTTATTAATAATATTTTGTGAATAGAACATTGTGCTAAAGTTTTATATCATACTAGACGACCAGGCGAACTTACTGTTAAATGAATATTTAAAAAAACGTTAAATCGCAAACTTTATATGGAAAACAGTTTTTCAAATGCGTGCGAACGAAGCAGATTTTTATGATTATGATCATATTACGCATGGTCTGTTTCAAGATTTTCGTAAAAATATTATATTTAGATAAAAACTAATATATCTCCGAATTTGTTACAGATGCAGTTTTGGAGTTTAACTGGAAAATACGTTATATCACGAAGATTTTACACATCAACATGAGAGAAGATACAAATCTTTGGTACAAACCAAGAGAGCTTCTGCCAAATGCCAAGTGCTATTAAACACATTTCTTTATTTCTTTTTTGAAAGCGAATAGATTTAATTTTTTAATACAAATGTTTTCAAGTAGGTACTCACTTCGCACTGTCAAGTTGATTCTGTCGAGGAAGGTTGTGTCGTTCTCCAGGCCACACTCGTAGAGGCCCGCGTCATCAGGCCCGATCAGCTGTATGAGCAGACTGCCGTCGTGCTGCAACCAACATTACACATGTTATAATCGTCAGCCTATACACATACCACTGCTGGGAACAGGCCTACCCCCACAGCTTAGCTTTGGGGGGCCGTGGCCTACAACGCAGGCCCAATGCTGATTGGTGGGTGTTAACGATATCTTTTTTTTATCATCTACAGGCAGACATTTGACCGCCATCTCACCTGATGGTAAGTGATGATGGATGGATCATGCCTGCCTAGAAACAGCCTTTCACTCTTGCCATGAAGACGGCCAGGTTGTAATGATCGGGGAACACATAAGGAGGCAATCATCTATCCTTAGACTACTTATAGTTGAGACTGCCGACGGCTTAGATTGCTCTCAAAGCACGGAATCATTTCTTTTCAGACAATCAGTTGCTTCAGCCTGCAATATATTGTTACGAGCTGGGGGGTTCAGGATAAATTATTGCCAAACACGAAGAAAACACGGTAACACACTTTATTAATTAACCACTATTAATTACACACAACACTAATTACACTTACACTCGTACTAATTAATCAATTAACGCACGCACTAAAATCCGTAATTAACACTGCACACTATAACACAACACTTTCCGCACACACACGTAATAATCACTCGTTAACTCTTCACACTGTTATATCACACTCGACGATCCCTTAGATATCGCTGTATCACTCGCTTCTTCCTTGTAGTCGCAGGTATTTCGTTCTTCGTTCGCTCTTGAGTAGACTGCCGGCGCACCCATTGGTCCGCCTTATATACCTGTTCGCCCGCCAAGCTCGAAGCGTCGACGTCATTCTACATAGTTCGCGAAATATCTAGAACATGCTAGACTCTTTGCTATTTGACAATTCGCATGTCATACTCTATGGACTGTCTGTGGACTGACGTCACATATTAGCCGCCATATTTAATGACATTTTAATTACATCAATTCGTAACAATATTATCGAAACGGAGGATATCGCATGGAGTGACTACATATTCAGTATGCGGTTTTGCCATGGGATTTGAAGCAATGACCCCGGATCACGCAGCGATTCATAATCCAACTAACTAGACAACGGAAGCAGTTATCCATTAGATTAAGCATTTGGCTAATGTAAAGTTTTTCAAAGCCTAATCCTTAAACATGTTGTCAAGTATTTGGCTCATTGGTGTAGACTGTTGCCTGCGCACCAATGACTTTTTGAAAATATATGTACGTGTATCCGACGCTGTTACGGTGAAGGAAAACATCGTGAGGAAACCTGCGCACGGCTGCGAAGAGATTCAAAGGTTGTGCGTGAGGTCGGCTGATCCACACTGGGCCCGCAGGGACGACTAAGGCCTATACACCCTTTACGGGTAGGCTCGTGCCCCTTGGTGGTGACGTTTAATGAGTTAATTTTAATTATCAAGTATTCAATCACAGTTACGAAAAAAGAGGAGTAGGTTATAATAATGAATGTATTCCGAAATATTAATAATCAGAATATCGAAATACTGTACTCAGGTTATGACTCTAT